>JARJCV010000276.1:0-59725 GCA_029281435.1 Mycena haematopus
ATTCAAACCAGACACGCCGGAACTCCGCGTCGCGAGCCTGGAAACTCGAGAGACTGTGTTCGTCGCCTTCGTCAAACCCGTAGTCACCTCCCGTGCCCGCGAGACACGTATAGCAAAACCACTGCTCCTTGGGGATCGTGTCTAAGGGAGGATCGAGGCAAAACATGTGGAAGCCTACGAACGAAATGCATCAATGAAGAAGAATAGTAGGGGATAAGAACGTACCACAGTCACATCCGTCACAAAGCAGCATCTCTTCTCCGCGGTTTTTCTTGTGGCAGATCTCACAGCTTTGCTAGAGTGCTATTCGAGCCGCGGAAATAGTCGATGGTCCATTCAACGTACCTCGGTAATGGGTTTCACCTCAGGAGCTTTCGTATCATGGAAGACCGGCGGAGGGATTGGAGACGGAAGAAGGGTGCTCGGGCCTGCCGTTTTCGAACCTGCAGGATGTAAGGTGTTGTAGAAAAAAGCTTGGCGAAGAAAAACAGACTTTGATCCTGCGAATCCATTCTCGTACGTCTGCGTGCCCTAGCTTTCGTGCCACTAGCACCGTCCTCGGGCGGTTCCGACAACGGGCTCGATGTGGAAGTTAGGGGACTATCCGGAGGACTGATGTCCATCGACTTGGCAGAAGCAGAGCGAGCACGTTTCTCGTCGCTGTTTGTACCATTTGTGCCGTTTGTGCTGGTAACGCCGTTGGTGGCTTTCTTCGGTGGGGGATGCTTAGTCTCCTTGGCCGCATTCTTGGCTTCGTATTCTTCGAACGGGAGGATGACGCGGGTGTAGGAGTTCTTCAGTTGTGTTGAAAGTCCAGGGATTCCATGATAACCAAGAATTCTTCCTAGATCAGACCAAAGCTTCTTCTTGGTCTATGTCCCGCCGAGAATGAGAAAGATGTGGAGTATCTGGCAAAAAAAGAACATGCCACGTAAAAACCACCAAGCTTGCGGACCTCCTTCCTCAGTTGATACAGGTCCAACGGCTTATTGTTGATGGTGGGAACGGAAACGCGAGGATTCCCTTGTTGTTGATGCCACACATAAAGCTGCTCGAGAAAATTAATTTTGGCTCGGGATGAGGCTTCAACTGAATTGAGACGCTGAAGTCGGGTCTTGAAGCGGAAATTCTGCGCAGGAGGTGAGCTACCTAAAGAAAAACAGGCCAGAAAAACACGGACGGCGGTATCTGTTCAAAAGGCATCTTCCATCCGACAGGGGGGACGACCTTGCAAATTCCATGCGCATTGGCATGGTCGGAAATGGTGCGAATGTAGGCCATAGGATCCTTGAATTCTTCAGCCGTGGGGTAAAATGTCGGGCAGTCCGGCAGGTCAAACGGACGCGGCTCCTTGCGTGGCAGTGAATCTGGCCGGGGGCTCGATGTCTTGACCGTCGAGAGGTCCAAAATGGGCGAGGGTGGGATTATAGCGGGGGCATTGCGATACTTCTCGGCGAGAATATCTTCAGGGCTGTCGTCTTCACCGATAGATTGAGACCTGGAACGAGTCTTGAGGGCCATTAGGGCCTCGGTCTTGGACTTGCGTGGCGCCCGGGCGGATTCAGAGGTAGCCGTCTGCTGCTCCTCTTTCTGAGGCTCACCGTCGCTGGGGGGATTTATCGGAACCGCCCCCTCGACAGGAATGCTAATGCACGAGTAGAATGCGGACGTGGTAGATTGCAGGGCCTGCGAAGTGACTTTCGTAGGGCCGGGGGTAGTAATGCGGGGAGATTTTCCACGACGAGATGGAGTGGGAGTGGCGGTAGAAGGGCTATCATAGGGGACAAGCGGTGAAGCTGGGTGCGCTTTGGAATCGGGCTGTGATGGACCCGGGGTGGCCAAGCGGGGAGATGGTTTGCCACGCCTGGAGGGGGTCCCGCGACTCCGGGAGGGAGTACCTCTGGGAGAAAACCCGTCCATTTATACGATGGGGATTATTTTTTACCTTGAGGATTAGACCCACAGAGAGAGCCGTTGTGAAAGATTTGGCCAAGATTCAATCCAAGTCGTTTCAAACTCCGCTGACCACGTGGGAACAGACTTGTAAAGCTTCGTTCCTCGATCCTCGAAATTACTCTGAAACAGAACAGTTTCGTCCCATTTTTTCCAATCTCTAATCTTCTGAAGCACGGCTCCTCCTGGTCTTCCCTTTGTCTTATTTTTCGAGATGACCGAGTGACCGTGACAAATATCGCAGAGCTACTCGCACTACCAGGCACTACCCGAATGGGGAAACAGAAAGCACAGTTCTGCGACGATGATCTCAACAGTCAAGATGGCGTTGAGACTCTGAGAGTCGAAACCCAAATCAGCCAGGCTGTGGCACGACTCAGGCACTACTACAGATTATACGTTCCACGGATGGATTTTTCATTTGAGTCTCCGTATTCCACCGCTGTCCGAGCAAGTTTACATAAACGTTGTTGATCCTAACCCGCGGATGGAGACCTCTCACAGAGACCTTCTGCAGTGATTCGGTTGGAGAATTCGAAGTTTCACAGTGAGCTTCTAGATGTTTCTGTCTCTTCTATGTCAATAGGTATTTTTCTCTTTTCTTGAACTTGGAGTGTAGGGCCATTATCCACTGAGAGAAAAGTTAGCGCCCTTCGGCGCTTACTGTAGTCTTCATCGTGATCTCCGTCGAATTCATCGTATTCGTCAAGCAGACGCCCATTTCTATTTAAATAAGCGCCGAGATTTGGAACCTTTGTGGGCATCTTACCTCGGGCTAGCGACCGTTCGTGCGCTGGCTGGCGAGGTCTGGAAAAAATGGCTGCATACCAGGCTGTGAACGGTCAAGGTGGTATGTCAAACCTTGGAACAGTTTTTGAACCATAACCTTCATTCAGACTTACCAAAATACATACACGGAAAGTTCCGCATGAACACAGGTGAAAAGAGTTATTAAAAAATCAGGAGGTTGCCGGTGCGACTGTAAGACAAACGACCTCAACTTCGCACTTACCCGGAATAAATGACGTCGACTGCTTTTGTAGATTTTGTTCGATGCAGTGCTTTGGTGCGCCGTCCTGCTGGAATATCGAAAAGAGCCGGGAAATCTGGATGCTTGGAAAGAACCGGGAAACCTGGATACTTAGTTAGCGCTGGGAAACGCTAGACAGGATCTTGGAAATACGCGCGCGCTCAACCTGACATTAAATGCTGTTGAACCCAGTTTTCCGGTCCGTGAGGGACGCTGGGTTACGAGACAATGAGACAATCCTTGGCACGAAGACTACAAAAAGGCCACTCCGTCCAAGATTTGTCGCATCTTCAAGTTGTTATTCAAAACCGCGGGCTTTCCCAGAAATATCGCAAGCTAGGGTTACCGCATCCTCATTTCTTTCAGCCGAGGAGTCAAGTTAAACATACCCATGCGTTTATCGTTTGGTTGACTATCGAAATATCTTTTCAAGTCGGCTGACAGAAAGTGACAAACGTCGGCGAGTTAAAACCTAAAATCATCTTCAAATATCAGTTACTCACTCACCTTTATGTTACCCGCAGTCGATCAAGGATAGGAAAAAGGCTATACCAGTACTGTAGGGCTCGGATTTGGTTGGCTGTTCAACGCATGAATGAAAGGGTATTCGTCATTAATCCTGCCACAACAGCAGGCTAATGGTTGTCGGTGCGTTCGTTCCGAGTGTACCAAGACATGGTGTATGTTTTCTGTAGAAGTGCTGTATGCCTGATCGGCGAGCAAATGAGTGAATGCCAAGCCTGAACATGACGACAATATGCTCAATTCTGAGTCCTGTGAATCAAGCGAGCCAATGATGCTGAGGTGTTTCCTGTACCGCATACTTATGTCGTCCAAGTTTGAACGTCGAGTCTGAGGCCGCCGAGGCTGAGTATAACGAATGATATCTTGCCTTGGAATGTTGATGCCTCGTTTGCAGATTATATTTAGCCCGTAAAACCCTAGAGCTTGCCGGTCTCGGGAGGGAGCGGGCGGCGTCAAGAGAGTAAGTATGTTCCAATTCGAGGACCTACATAGGTGAAGCGACTGATCCCGACTGCGGCAACTACCCGGGGCTTTGGGTTGGCCGTTGTCTGGCTGAAACCTTCGCGGCTATGATGCCGTGCCGTGGATTGGATGATTTCTATTTGTGGCCTTGAATGAACTGAGTCGGTCAGTCTTACCCAGGGTTTGGTTTGCCTTGTGAGGGTTGTTCACAGATTCGAAGTAAGTCGCGGTTGATTCCTACCCTCCAGTTCGCGATTCTACGTAAGAATCCGAACGTGGTCTTGCACCGTGGCCCCTCAAATTGCCTCAAAACAGGGTGTTCACTTACCGCGAGGCAAACTGGGGATTGCTTCTGGCCCTTTTTACGTTCGAAAATCGGGTCCGATGGAGAGAAATGGATGGATTCAAGCCTGAAAAAGCTGAAAGAAAGCAGAATAAAGCCCAGCTCAAAGTTCTAGCAAGTTCGTTGCATCGCGACAGATATTGTCGAATCGGCAATCAAACCTCGGTAGATCACAACAGCAGATAATGGACGAGATAAGAACGGCTGTTGGGTGCTGAACATGGCGCTAGAAGACAGAATGCATATGAATGGCAGATGGTTCAGTGGAGAACCAGACTTGGAGTTTCAGAGTTTGTGAATTGGGATCTGTTGATGTGTGGAATAGGGTTACGTAGACGTGATGCGTGTCACGTGATGAGGGCAGAGGGCACGCCGAGACGTTGATAGAACCAAATTTTGATATAATAACTTCCCTTTAACCACTACCATCATCTACCGCACTCCACTCCTCGCCCGGTGAGTATTTCCCTCGTCGTCGTCGTGCACAGCGAGCTCATCGTCGTCCCCGTCCAGCTCGCACCCTCGCATCCGTATGTCTGCCACCTCCTACGCGTCGTGCACGTCTCATACTCCTCGTAGATGCCTGAATCCCGTGAAGACTCCGTCTACCTCGCCAAGCTCGCTGAGCAGGCTGAGCGGTATGAAGGTGCATTTATTCGCTGATTTTTCGTGCCACTTGCTTATCGCGCGTCGCAGAGATGGTCGAGAACATGAAGCGCGTCGCCTCGTCCGACCAGGAGCTCACCGTCGAGGAGCGTAATCTCCTGTCCGTCGCATATAAGAATGTCATCGGTGCTCGCCGCGCATCGTGGAGAATAGTCTCCTCCATCGAGCAGAAGGAGGAGTCCAAGGGCAATGAGGCCCAGGTCTCCATGATCAAGGGCTATAGAGAGAAGATCGAGCAAGAGCTCGCTAAAATCTGCGAGGACATTCTCGAGGTTCTCGACAAGCACCTCATCCCCTCTGCGGCCTCGGGCGAGTCCAAGGTCTTCTACCACAAGATGTAAGCGCCCGTCTGCCACTCTAGCGCCTTTCATTGTTAACCGTCTTTGGTTTTTCTCAGGATGGGCGATTACCACCGTTACCTTGCCGAATTCGCAACCGGCGATAAGCGGAAGGACAGCGCCGACAAGTCGCTTGAGGCCTACAAGGCTGCATCCGACGTTGCCGTCACGGAGCTCCCCCCGACACACCCCATCCGCCTCGGTCTTGCCCTCAACTTCTCGGTCTTCTACTACGAAATCCTCAACTCCCCCGACCGCGCATGCCACCTCGCAAAGCAAGCATTCGACGACGCCATTGCCGAACTCGACACGCTATCAGAAGAGAGCTACAAAGACTCCACCCTCATCATGCAGCTGCTCCGGGACAACCTCACCCTCTGGACGTCGGATATGCAAGACTCTGGTGAGTTTTTCCCCATCATAAATCGCTTATCTCCACCTAATGCCGTTTTGCAGCTGACAAGCCCGCCGACACGAAGGAGGAAGCTGCAGAGGCACCGGCAGAGGATTAGATGTTGCACGCACTCTTGTTGTTTCTTGTTCTTCTACGTCATGCTACCACCCCCTCGTACACACTCCCCGCGCCAATTCAATGTTAAATTCTTATTCACGTTCGGCCCTATTTGACTTTCGAATACGATTGTGATGAAAATAATGAATCCCCCTTGTCTATTTTGTCTGATTTCAAGACTTGCACGACGATGCGCCAGCAATGAGCTTCAGACAATAAACTTTTCTTTCCACGCCGACGCAGAAATGCGGTTTGTGACTGGGAGTATTGCGCTCTTTTCTGTGCTGCTGGTCGCGTATCTCTACTCGGCGACGCTGGACACCGCGAGTAGCCTCTCCCCGCAAGGATGTCGCATGTCATACATGTATCCTTCCTATGTGCTGCAGCCCGAGTTTGACGTGGCATGGACCCCGCTTGCTAAGAGGTACTCGCTTTGGCTGTACCGCGAAACCGATGCGCACGGTAATGGATGGGAGTCCACACACGTATGTTTCCACCCAACGTGCAAACGACGGCGGTGTACTGACGAATACCAATTGAATAGGTCTCGAACGGTGTGCCCGTCCTGTTCATACCCGGGAATGCAGGTTCCTCAAGACAAGTGCGCTCTATCGCGTCGTCCGCCGTGCGGCAGTACTACGATGCCCCGCATTCCGTCGCGTCTGAATTCCGGTCGCGTCCAAATCTGAAGCCGCTCGATTTCTTCGCTGGCGCGTACCGTTTCGCATTCAGGTAACTCGTTTTGCTGACGGAAAGTGCAGTGGAATTCAACGAAGACCTTTCTGCGTTCCATGGGCCCACGCTCGAAGCACAGACGGAATATACCTCGCGCGCAATCGCGTACATTTTGTCTTTATACCCCCGCGGCACGTCGATAATAATTATGGGGCATTCAATGGGAGGTATCGTTGCGACGTCCCTCCTCCCCTCGCCCAACATCTCCGCGATCCTCACTATGAGCACCCCGCATACCCTCCCCCCCGCACGCTTCGACGCCCGCATCGAAGCACTGTACGAGCGCAACTCGCACATACTCGCAAGCGACCCGACCCCGATCCTCAGTCTCTGCGGCGGCGCGATCGACATGATGATCCCCTCCGAGGCGTGTGTCCTCCCAACCCCGCGTCCGCCCACGAGTGCGGACACGCCCTTCCGGCAAACGGTTTTCTCAAGCGCGCTGGAGGGCGCGTGGACGGGCGTGGGGCACCGTGAGATGGTGTGGTGCCACCAGGTCCGCTGGCGCGTCGCGCGCGCGGCGCTCGAGCTCGCCGGTGCGGACTCCCCCGCAGGACGCGGCGTCATCCTTGATCGCTGGCTGCGCGACGGGCACACGCTGCCGTCCCCCCTCCCGTTGCCGTACGCGGATGCGGCGTTCACAGCTCGCCCAGAGGTGCTGCCCGCGGACATGCACCTCGTGCTCAAGCAGCCGCGCGGCGCGCGCACGTACTTGCTTCCCCTCCCTGCTAACCCGAACGCGAACGCGAAATTCGTGTTGCTGGTGGCGCAGGGGTCGATTGAGCCTGTGGGTCCGCAGACGGCGCGCGCGCTCAAAGCGGAGGTATTCAAATGTGGCGGCGTAGGCGCGGATGAGGTGCATTGCAGTGCACTCAAGCCGGACGTGCTGAAGCTCATACCGAGCCCCATCCTCGGGCGGCCGTTTCCGATTCCGAAGGAGGGGTCAGACGAGTCGGAGGGAATTGTCTTGTTCGAAGTGGACGTCCCGTGGGGAGGGACGACAAAATGGGTTGGGGTGAAGATGGAAGGCGGGGAGGGAGGAGGATGGATTACGGGCGGATTCGTCGTTGACGAACCGTTCAAGAGTAGTGTTAGCACCATGCGTGAGTTTGTCTCATTTTATTTTTCCTCAATAATAAGAATATTTCTGTCAGATTTACTCCTGGGACAGGTCTCGGTCCCGCTGGCAGACCTGCAATTGCGGACGTCTTTCGAGTTCCCGAGTCTGCTTTCAAATACGCTGGTCGTCTACCGCATCACTCCTCACCACAAAATATCAGAGATCCTTGCGCTGGTAGGTCACACTTCATAGCAGTGTTCGTACGGGCTAAAGCTTCCATCCTTGTAGACCCCCTTCTCGCGCCCCTGCTCGTGCACACATCCCATCCCTCTGAAACGCACTACTTCCCGCTTACCGTCCCCCCCTCACACCGCATCCTCCTCCACACTCACGCCGCCGCGCCGCACGTCCACTCTGAGCGCAATGTATCTCCTGGACTCCGTTTCACCGTATATTCGTCCGGCTCTCTTGGCTGCAAGTCGGATTTAGTGGGGTTCGACCTGAGCATTGACTGGCCTGCTACGCTTGGCCGGTGGGCGTCGCGGTATTTCACAGTTCTGCCCACATGGGCGATCGGCGTGGTGGCGGTTATTTTATTCCAAGCGTGGGGGGCGAGCGAAAGCAATCGTAAGTTCATGTCATTCTCTCGCTGCATGAGGAGCTCGCTGGACGACGTACAACTGCAGGACCTACATCGCTAGTTCCCACTGTCGAGCAGTCACTGGCATCATTCACAGGAAAACCGCTGCAGAGGTTACTTCTATGTTCCGTCGTGTTGTCAGTTGTGCCGCTTCCAGAGACGTTTTATTTGGGGAACAGAGGGGAACCACTGTTTTCCGCCATCGCGCCACTGCTACTGCTCATCTCGACGGGGTTCGTATGCGTCAGCTGGTGGGTGCTACAAGCCCTGATCTGGCCTCTCGGAAAATTGGGGAGAATTGGATTTAGACGGTGCGTCATATTCCCCTATGATCGTTTCTCCTACTGATCTTAACTTGCACCAGACGGCGCGAAGAAACGAGCGTCCATCGAAGCACAGTCATCTCAATGGGCCTGATCTTTCTCCTGATCTTCCTTTTCGTGCCATGGCAAGTGGCTTTCCTCGGCTGCTGGACGATACACCTGTACAATTGCGCCGCGTCCAAAGTGCACGTCGTGCACGCCGCATCTATACCCGATACCGTGGCCATCCCTTTACTGCGACGGGAGGGCGAGCTGACAGTGGAGGAACCACGGACCAGGCCCGCGCGGCCGCCGCCGCATGTCGGAAACAACCACAACCATAGCATGCATTTGCTCCTGCTCATGACGTGGCTCCTCCCGCTCGCTGCGCCCGTGCTGGTCGTCTGGGTCCGCACGCTCCCTGTGGCGGGCCTGACGACGCCGTTCGACGGCGACCACTTCTTCCTCAGCGCCGCGCCGTTCCTAATCCTCGTCGACTTTGCATCGTGGACGAATGGCCCGCTTTTTGAGAGGCAAAGGTATGCACTGTAGTTTAGGTCGTGGTTTCTCCGCCAAGTTGACGCGCGATGAATATAGCTTCGAGCGTCTGGTCCCTGTTCGGTGGTCCTTTGCGTGCCTTGCGGCCGCAGGGTTTCTCGTCGGCTCGCGGAAGGCTTATTTTGTTTTCGATGTCGCGAAGGTCGCAATTGGACTCGCCGTCTTGATTAGAATTGGTCCTCGATATTGGGGGCGCCGGTCCTGGTCCCCCGCTGCTATGGACTAGCAGATCCAGCCGCAATAATATTATATTTGTACACCTTTTGGCTAATGTTGTATCATAACGATGGACGCTCATGCAGCATTGATCAACGCCGATATCGCCCCAATCAACCACATATTTGGACCTCCACCACTGCCATGGTCCTCCAGTTGCGAGCCGCAGTTCATCATGAAGACAGCCATCAAGCACATCTCTAGCAAGCCGGCAGTTTCGCAGGCTTGTCTCGAGACTTCGACGAAGATTCCGTCTTGGTCCTCGTTGTGAAAGTAAGCAAGGCAGTTTTGGGGGTCTGAGGGATGGTATAGCTTTGCGATGTTTGAACGGGACACAACCGCTGCGAATGTTCGAAATGACTTACACCAACCGACATCCCATCCGGTGCTCCCTTCCAACCGTAAGTTTGGCCTGCATGGGTCATACCTCTGATCCTGGGTGTCCTCAGTTGTCGTTCATCGAGTTCGATAATCGGAACATACATCGACTTGCGTTCTAGAGGCAAAAAGTCCTTGGATTTTACTTCCGTCCCGCCGTACCGCACATGAGGAAGGGAGTGCTTCCACTCGACCAAGGCGAAGACATGGCCCTGCATATTATACAGTGTGCTCTCTTTCTTTGTGCTCGAAATCGTCAGCACCGTCTGGCCCCATGGATCCGTGACCTTTGAGTCCCGGATGGTTGACTTGGTGCCCGAGAATTTGAAGGTAATGAAGTTGGAGGGAGGTGGAGGTGCAGACATGGTGGGGTCTTGAAGAGGTGGGTAGAAAAATCGTAGGCTATCTACGGACTATTAATTGAGTTTTCATTGACGACGGATTCAAATCTGGCGATACCGGCGGGATGAAACCAAGACGGGATTGTACTGCCACATGGCCAAATAAGGCAAGTCGACACCGCGAACAACGCCTCGCATCCCAATGGGGAAAATGGGCAACAATGCCGCCGAAGCTCTAACAACGCGCTATGCTAGGCTATCCTTGAGACGAGTTTGTTAACAGCTACGGACCATGTACCATAGAAACGAAGACGCTTAAGAACGGAGGGAGAATCGACACAATCGTAAACTTCTTTATAAAATTAAGCTGTCTGTCCGTCTGTCTTAAGCCTTTCGTGAAGCGGCCATTTTAGAATCTGACGCGGCCATCTTGGAATCCCATTACACGGCCATCCTAGAATTACCCTGGCGCGGCCATTCTAGAATCTCTCACCCGCACATGGTACGCGACTGTCTCCGCTTTCCATTTCCGGCGAAACAACCGCAAAGGCCAAATATATCGAGTGCAGGGAGTCGACGCCTCCGTGTCTAGACGCTGAAGCATCCACATGACATCTTGCAATAATAATAAAACAATAGCTTGTGAAGGTTTGGATTTGGGTCTTTAATGGGTGCTAACTCGTCAAGCGGGTCAAAATGCTCAAAAATACATGTACGGTATACATTACAACGCACAATCCGCGATCTCTCATCACTTCCGCATCCGTTTCTTGAAACGTTCCATGACCTAAAGGCGAGAGTTTCAGTACACCGGCATTGGGAAGGAAAAGCTGCCCACCAGCTCATCGGTCGCCATCTGCACGCCGCCTTCATTCGTTCGGCGCGGTTGGTCGTCCTGCGTGGGCATTCCCATCGCCTCGAGCTTCGCGTCCCTAAGGATGTCGGCGTCGGATTTGGTTTTCAGGTTCGGGCGGTAGACTGTCGGACGAATGGTTAGTGGATGTTGATGTTCATAAGTACATGAATGAGCAAGGAGAGGACGCACAACGCGACGCAACGAGGTGTTCCTCATCATTGTTGACCCTCTTGCGCTGTTCCCGATTTTCAGCCACGACACGTTTCGCCTTCTCCGTGTCCTCGATATTCTTCAGTCGGGTACTAGTTGAAAGAGGGTCAGGAAATGTCAAGAACGTATATAAATAACATACTCCATGCCGAGATCGACCTCTGGGATAGCAGTAAGCATGGACAAGCTGTTTGTGACGCTGCCATCGTCCAGAGTCGGCTTCTGCTTCTCGACTTTCCACCTGTCAGCGATCTGGTACAGCGCCTCCTGCGGGTCCGCCGGGCCCTTCTTCTCGTCCTCTTCGCGCGGTTTGCCGCGGACCTTGAGGTTCTCCTCGATGTACGCCATCCTGCACAATTCAGCTTACTCGGCCATACGTTCAAGTAAAAAGGCGAACATGTGCTTGTCGACATCGAGCGCATTTGTCTGCTGCGTAAAGTTGTTGTTTCGGACAACACGCCGGGCTCTTGCATCTCGCTCCTCGTCATCCCTATTCGTTTGAACGATCTGTTAAGTATTCAGCAAAACGAAGCCAGAAACTTACTCCTCTTCCTCCGGAATGGCGGTAGCCTTCCTCAACCCACCCTGTTCGGCCTCCTCCTCTCTCGGCCGCTTCTTCTTCCTTCGGAGATCGCCCTTGTTCAGTTTTGCCGCGTCGATACCCTGCCGCGCTCTGCGTAGCTTGCGAAGCTCAATTAAATCATGCAAATCCAAGCTACCCAAAAGATCAGTATACGGATGAAAATCATGGCAATTTAGAGGGCACTCTATCTTGTCTTCGTCTCCTTCATCTTGTTCAACCGGTGCGACTTCGTCTGGAGATTTTTCCCGGATGCGAGGCTGAGGTCGAGTTCGTTTCTTGATCATCGGTCACAATGTGACATCGGGTCACCCTCTTCAACCATGAACACATCGACGTCGCGATGAGTGTTCCCTTGGTCGCGATATCTTCTCTTCCAAACGAGCTTCTTGAAGCCATTGCTGCTGCCGGCCAAGAAGAACGCGTCCAAGGTGTGCTCGAATTGTTCAAATCGGAGTGGACTTTATCCCATGTCTCCCGTCGCTTTCGCCACGTTATCATCGGCTCTCCCTCGTTATGGACACTGATCGAAATGGACTTCGGCGTCGAGGGTTCGGTAGAAATCCTGAAACTGTACCTCGAACGCTCCCAACCGCAGAGTATATCTGCGATCTTGCGGCGCCGTTCGGCCCCCAAAGCCACGGCCGATCTTGTTGTCGAGCGCCTTGGTCACGTTGTTCAGCATATAAATCGCATATGGCGATTGAGCATCGAAGTCCGTGCTGATTCGATGGAAGTATTGTTCCCGTTTCGAGATATAGCAGCTCCTGCATTGCGGCACCTCGAAGTTGTGAAGAAAGACGGTGGCTCGTGGGCCTCCATCCACTTATTCTCAGCGGCCCCGGCGCTGACATTTCTCAAAATGGATAGCCTGAAACCTGGCTCGCCGGTGCCCCCGTGGACAGCCTCTCTAACGCACCTCGAGTTTTGGGGTGGACAGGACTATATAGACGAAGATGCTACTACTATTCTTGCTGTGATCACTGAGCAGTGTCCCTCGTTGGTCCATTTGTACCTCGATATAAACTGGATGGACTCCCAAGGACACCGCTTTCATATCCCATCTCTGAAAACCCTACACATATCGACTTCTCCTAGCGAAACTCGGATTACTTATTGGAGATGGTGGACCTATTTGACACCCCCGCATTGACTAAATTCATCATCGACAACGCTCGGTGTGACCAGATCTACAACCTCTTTAACGCAACGAGCCTCCCTCACGCGTCCTTCCCTGCCCTGACCTCCTTCTCCCTCGTTAACGGCGGCCCGTGTCCATGTGACGACGAGGATCCCTTCTGTTATTCAACCCCCTTCCCCGAACTCTTCCCCGCGCTCTCTTCCTTGACCTTGGTCAATCAATGCCTTACAGCCACCCTCGTCGGAGACATGTTGGGCCCTGCGCAATGGCCCTTGAAAACGATCACGTTGTGTCCACAGAATAGCTTTCTCGATGACGTGTGGGACGCCCTCCAAAATGGAATTCGTTCGAAACGCCAACTCGGACGCGCGCTTCCTGATTTCAGGTTTTCCCCGGCGCTCTTCTCTCTCGTACCAGACAATTGGGAAGCGGGTCTTAACTGGATGGCTGGGAAGCTTTGGACATCGCGCACTGAGGACATTTATTGAGAGTTGCATCTGCTCTCGTGAAATGTCTGGACGTCGGTGTCTCTGAGCCACAGGACGGTCGATTGTTCAGGTTCGCAGAGTTGGAATCGTGGGCGATGAGATCTGTCGATTCATTTGAATGCGGTGACCAAGGCACATCGAACGTATCTGACGGTCTAGATCACCGTTCTCCCTCACAGCAATCTCCCCACAATAAATAACTCTCCAGTCCCTTATGCTGTCTCGGGTTCGAAGGCTGCGCTTGAAGTGGCAAGTATCAAGCTGAGAATTGTAAATGTGCTGGAGCGGGCACTCTCGGTGTTCAGCTCGCTAATATATCAGGCTTTTTTAGGAACATGAACACTGCTATCAGTTATAGGTATTTCGTACATCCAATTGCAATCTATGTGGTCCTGATATAGCCCCTTGAGCGAGCGCGCGATCCAAGTATGGCCCGGTACCTGTTCCTCTGTATGTTTGTGCTGCTGGTTCCGTACACACCCGTGCATCTCAACAGATCCCTTTATCTGGCACTTCGTCCTTCAAGCGATACATCGCTGTAAGATCGCCGCTCAGACCTACTAGGCTTATGCAGCCAGTTTGCGGATCTCTGCTTCATGTCATTGTGTCATATTCTCGATTCGAACAAGATACGGATATTCGACTTCTCGGTTTATGTAACAGTTTAACGGGTTCTCGAGAGTTTGGAGGTCTCCAGAAAACCAACTTCAATTTACCATCCAAACAAACCCCGGAACCAATCCCACCAGCTCCTCTTGGACATTGCCGCCTTCTGTAAAAACGAGAACCAACTTCCCTTGGGTACAGCTGCGCCATAAAACACGCGTTGGGCCCACGATGCGGCAGTTGCTGAAAATAGGTCAACTTTGACGGTCTTCTAGTATTTCCCGCTGCCTCACCTTTACCGGGCCCTATCGGCCCAAACCCGAAGACGCCCATAACTGGGCGGAGCATCCAATATTCCGGTATGAGCATCACCGCGCCCGTGAAGAGCAGGGCACTGAGCAATTGAGGGTGTTGCTCAACAAGGTCGCCTTGAAAACGATTAGACCGTTGACTCCACCCATCGAATGAAGCGGCACCCACCAACCAATACGACGAGCTTTTCGATCGATTCCTGAATCGTCTCCCAGTGGGCTGCTACAACATCCTCGTCCATCCCGTGTTTTGCACACACAACCTTGAGCGCAGCACCGGCCTTCTCCAGCGCTACCGCGACCTTCTTTTGCCGCTCCTCATGCCCCTGGGCCTCTTCAGGCGCCGGACACATCATCTGAAGCTCCTCGAGCACCTTCTCTAGCGCGCGCTCCAAATCTTCTGCCACATGACCGGTGAATGTGCTCGCAGCCTCGTCGTCGCTTGACTGCTTATTGGTCGTCGATGTCTGAAGGTCGTGCAATGCCGTTGCCCCATGAACAATCGTGTTCATGCGATCCTTCACCTCCCCAATCTTCTCGAGGATGTCCTGCGAGGTCGCTGCTGCATCCTTCATCAGTTTCTCGGAGTACTGGCGCGCGGTGTCGCCTAGCTCGCGCGCGCGCTGCCAGAAGTGCTCCGGGTCCAGATCGGCTTCATTTGTGCGGAATATTCCGTTCTGCGATGAAATATGTTGTTGGAAAAAAACAAGGATTGAGCTTGGGAGAAGTACACCCAGATGGGCTGGGCTGAAGAATGCTGCGGTGACAGGAGGTAGGTTGAACGAGAAAAAAAGCGCTAACAACGGAAGGTACAACATCTTAAACTGCATGGTGGTAGAGGTGGTGGGCTGGAAACAGACGGGTGCACAGTCTGTTTATAACGACCAGGACACGTTCCTGATGAAAGGCTATGGAAAGCCTAGTTATCGGCGCTGTAGGCGCTGGTTTACGTCTCCCGGCGCTTGTGCATAAGTACAAGGGACCCGGCAGTTGTCGGCGGCGTTGTTCAAGCTGCTATTTCAGTCTCCGGAGACCGTCGGCACGTACAGTAGTGTTATCAATAGAGAAACCTTGTACTCCCTGTGGCGAGAATATACAAAGTGGCGGGCCCAGACAAGATTTGATGGAGGACAAAGATCGGCCAGTTCCGGAGCACATACTATTCATAGCCAAGGCTCCATTCCGGCCTTATGGTCTATTGACTCGAAACAACTTAGGGGGCGTGTGGCGCAATGGTTAGCGCGTTTGACTTCTAGCCCACGTAATTCATCAAAAGGTTGTAGGTTCGAGTCCTACCTCGCTCAACTTCTTTTTCCTCTTTGTTTTAGCCCTCCTCCTGGAGGAAGTTGAGTAGCTTTCAGTTGGACATGTTTGTTAACAAGCCCAAAAATGTTGTAAATGCCATGCGCACATCACACGATTCGCCTTCTGAAATGGTGATCGGCGTCTCTCAAATTGGCTCTACAGATCTGGTTCGCCTCGCGGCGCACACTTACTGGTGAGTCGCGTGTGCTGTTTGCCGACGTCCAGGATTCTCGAAGCCCCAACTTGTACAAAAATATGGAATACAAAGGCGTGGACGACATCGAATTGTGATGAAGAAGTGAGCTCAAGTTTTCGGATCCTCCCGTTTCTTCCTGGCCAACTTTCGCTCAATTATACCCACATACTGTGCCATGCCCCTTTCCATAAGTTTCAGCTTGCCTCCACCGACACGATATGTCTTCCCAGGTGGGGTAGTATCATCGTCTTCACTGGAGGATTCCTCCGATGCATCATCTTCCTGCGCTGCAGCATGCCGCAATGATTCGCCCTCAATCACGACACGGCTAAACCAACTGAATGGAAGGATGAGGCCCAATCACTGACTCAGCGAGGAGCGGGGAAACCCACCGGTCGTGGGTGATTATCATTACCGCCCCAGAGAACGTCTTGAGAGCTGTGGCAAGAGCTTGGATGGTATGGAAGTCGACGTGCGTAGTTACTTCGTCGAGCAACAGCAGTGGAGGCGGTATGAACACTATAAGCGCTATGGCCAACCGAACCTGTCATATACCCACTAAGTCAGGGAGATTTGAAGTGACTCAAACAATACCTTTTGCCCGCCACTCAACTGCACAAGCGGCGTATCACTCGCGATCTTGCCTCGAAGGCCAAAAGAACCTAGACATTTCCGCGCATCCTGCTCGACGACGGATTCGCCTTTGGTTTCAAAATGTTCCAAGAAATAGGACAATGCCGTCACTGGCCTACCCGACGTTGATTCGGTCTGAGGGCCCGACAATTCTTCCACCGAATGTTGCCCTAATTTGCACCTGGTTCAACTCTCCATCTTTACTAGTCCACTGCGTCCTCACCATAGTATCCAATTTTGAGGAGGGGATGTCGGACGATGTTGCCCTTGGTGGGTGTAAGGGTGCCCATGATGAGTTTCGCAATCGTTGACTATACAACGTCGTTCAATCTTTTATCGTTTGGAAGAAGGTCTGAAAGACCTTGCCCTGCCCGTTAGCGCCTAGATCGGACAGTCAGAAACAGGAAAAATGAGATTGTCAAACTTGGAGTGAGTTACCTACAAATGCACATCGACCACCTTGATTGATGGTGAACGTGATATCCTCGAGGAACGGCTTCTTGGCTTTAGGAAACCGGTACTCCACCGCATCGAAATGAATCAAGTCTCCCGCAGTCCGCAGCTTCTCCGGGCTCTCTATGTTGATTTTGATCCTCGGCTCGGTGACGATGTTCTCCACGTCCAGTCGATTCGAATTGAAGTAGCCTGCCTTGAATATTCTCAGAAGACTGCGAGTGAAAATTCAGTACAATAGCTTACCATATCGCGGTTCAGTTTGAATCGTGTCCCTTTCGCGCTGGTTTCTGCTCCCCAACGCTCGTCCAATCTGAAGCAGGACAATAAACGACAATGAAGGACGAGAGGAGAGAGAAAAAACTTTTTCTGTCGGGATTTGACCATCCGCATCCTCCATAACGAACGATTAGAAGATTCGCACGCTTAACAAGACTGCACACCTGTTTTCATCGCCAGTTTTCTTGGCGCTTTCTTTGCCTTGCTGGATTGACTTCTCGATCTAGCTATAAAGTTGAGAATGTATATCACAAACGCTCCTGCACAACGTACATGCTCCCGTTTCTTATCCAGGGTCTCTTGCGCACTTGAAAGTTGCTTTGCCTTTTTCCGCTCGTTGACTTCAAAAGCGGCAGGTGTGCCTTCGAAATACTCGAGCTTCTTATTCCGCAAAATAATTGTCTCTTCGACAACATTGTTTAAGAAGTCTTGGTCGTGCGAAATGAGCACAAGGGTGCGCGACTGGGAGCTAAGGAAGCCTTCGAGCCAGATTATGGCTTCGAGATCCTAATTATAAATATATAATGGACGTGAACCACAAACGAAGAATGAAGAGCGTACCAGGAAATTGGATGGTTCATCGAGAAGTAACACATCGCTATGAACGAGGAGCGACGTCGCAAGGGAGCAACGAGACCTCCATCCACCGGAAAGGGAGGTGTACGGTCCATTGACCATCTCTTGGGTAAACCCCAAACCAGAAAGAATACTCGCAGCACGCGCTTCCGTAGACGACGTTTCAAGCTTCAGTTCCAAAAATGAACACTAGTGCGAAGTAGAGAGTCGTGTACATACTAGTTCGAGTGTAACCTGGATATTTTGGAGCATGTCCAGAGCTTGGTTCATAATATCAGGTTCGATATCGGCTGTGTCGACACTTTCGAGTCTTGCGGGGCGTTAGTGAGGAGATGCTAAATGCAACCCATTGCGTACAACAATTCAGCCTTTCTGAGGTTTTCCTCGGCCTTGATTTCTTCCAAACGCGCGTCTTTACCACGGGTCCCGGATCTTCGGCTTGCGACTTTCTTAGCCTCCTGCAACTCCCGGCGGCGCGCATCGAGACTTAGCTCGTATACGATGCGCTGGGTTTCGCGGAGAGACGTTGTTTCAGTGGCTTTGGTCAAAGCTAGGACATGACTCAATGTTCACGTTTATTGCTGCCACAAAATGCGAACGTGCCTTCAAACTCTTCCACCGCAGCTTGCTGTTCCTTGTCACCCTTGACGACATGCTCGAGTACGTTGATAGATCCCACACTATCCGTCGCTCTCGCACTGTCCTCTACCTGAGAGAGCAAAAGAATTCGAATGGATGGGCTCAAGCCAGGGATAAGTTTGTCCGCAATCGCGGTCAAGAGCGTCGACTTTCCGGACCCATTGCGACCTTTAACAAGGTCAGAATATAAAGCGTGTTTCAAGAGACTGAGCAACCGACGAGTCCAAATCTAATGCCTTGCTTCAGACGCAGATGGCTGGATGAAATAAGCTCCCGTTCTCCTATAGAAATAGTAACGCCTTTAAGATCGATCTCGAGAGTAGTATCGAGGGTTTCCGTGTGGAAGCGTGATTGCTGCGAGGTCGCAATAATGGGGTTCGAGTCTTTGGGAGCTGTCTTTGCTTTTGGCGCCATATCGACTGTTTTGATAGTGAGCGAACGGGAATAGCTGTGAGGCGGCAGGGATAATATTCAAAATTCTGAGCTGGTTTTGCGTTGAACGTTGAACGTTGAGGTGGGGAAGAGCAAGGATGGTACTCGTAGAGTGTCATACGGGACCGACATGTTGAAGTAAAGATAAGATAAGATATCCAGCACCTTCTGATCGGAAATATCCCAAAGAAGTTGAAGTAGCGGCTAGATTCTGGACTGGTTCTGACTTGCATCCATTGCAGACTCGGAATCGGACAGATTTCGTCCGCTGTTGTGGTCTGGGTCCCGTGCCCCACAGTTCCTTGACTCCGCACACAGTTGAATGATCGAACAATCCGGGTTCCCCAGTTCAACTTCCCTCAAATGTCGTCAATTAACAACTAGAAAAATAAAACCACTCTGCACAATAAGAGATAAATGAAACCCAATCAGTGTCATTTGATTTCTGCGGCTTGAACACCGGGACAGCGAGAGTGATTAAACATGCGCGGGAATAATATAGTCGTCGCGGCTCAAGTTTGGGAACAGTGATCTATCCAGAATTTTGCCCAATGTCTGCATCGCTAGAGAAACGTGAGAACATAATCGGACATGAAGCGTTGCAATGCGTACCCGATTGAGACGTAGTTCTTGTCAGCAGTCCCAAGGTATATATCCATACCTGCCTGCGTCAACCGCGAGAGATGGCTGCTGATCGGCTCGAATTTTTTGGTCTCTGGAGGACCGTCTCGTGTCATGCCGTCCAGAAAGGGACTGGATCCCCAGACGAGTCTAAATTTGCGGAGTTTATCGGACCGCGAATATAGGAAGCCCACCAGGTCATAGAGGTTCAAAGGACCGTCTATATCTTTGAGACTGAGAGTCTGGATATTTGAGAGAGGGTCGAAACTGAGACGCCTGCGGCTGAACATGGTGACCATGCCCTCGCGAGAGACACGCGCAATCTCCAGACTGTTGAGAGTGCGGGCAACGAGAGGTATACATTGGCGCCAACGGTCGGTGTCTCCCCGAATGGATAGGGACGCCAAGGGTGGTGACGACCGTGCTAGAAATGGCTTGAAGGAGTGGGAGCTTTCCGTGTTAGACACGTCAAGATATCGCAGAGCTGGAAGAGTGAGGTATTGTAAAATATCAATACTGTTTTTTCCTATAGTGAGCGATGTCAAAGTGCCATGGGCTATCACGAGGAAATCGTCATCGTCGTTGTCCAGTGTGCATTTTGCTTCAATAAGGTTGGGGGCCAGGGTAAATAATCCCAGATCCCGTATTCTCCCCTCAAATTTCGTCAACTGGAGCCACGGAAAAGATAGGCCACTGGATGTGAATCCTACGAATTGTACGCTCAGATCGCGGAGGCGCGGTGCATTGCCGAAGAGAACGATGGGAGTGGGATTTGAGTTAGGATTGCACCCAAACGTCGCACCCTGGAGTAGTGGGAACGGCGTCGAGCCTAGTCCTAGCGGGCCGATATCGTGGGGCCTTCGTATGTCGAGATGGAGATATTGCACTCGATGGGACCAGCGATGGATGATGTCTCGCAAGCGACTGAGCGTGAAGAATTTGTCTCTGGAGGAATGGAAATCGAGCTGTAGAGGTCGATTTCCTGCACGACCCAACCAACGGTAGATGAAGCACTCTGCTAGGAAAGGTTTTGAGGCCACTCTGGGCCCAATGTGATCGAATCGAATTTTCAGTTCCGACCAGAGAATGGGGGTGGCAAGGACAATATCTCTCCACGCGCGACAAACACTGCCAAGGGTAATCGCCGCCGAGCCTGCGCATTTGGGGATGCACAGCGGTTCAAAAATTCGAAAGCAGCAGACAAAGATTTCAGCGGTAATTTCCGTCGGCAATATCAAGACCGGAAATGTTGCAGTCGCGTGGAGCTCCCGCTCGACATTTGACCGGGTTTTCTGGAGCTCGCCCAATACACGTTTCTGGTCACATATTTGCGCGTCAAGCTCAGCCAGACGTTTCCGGAGAGGCTGCGCGTGCATTTGACGATGTGAAGGTTAAAGCAGGAACGTGAATGAACTTGAAATATGCGCAAACAAGTTTGAAACACCGCTAGGAAAAGCAACCAGGGAATCGCGTCCACTGGCATATGTCCACTTTGCTGTGACGTGGTCGGTGGAGCAATTAAGATGTTTTCAGAATTGGGGGGAGAGAGGGCCCCGGAAAACGCTGTAACTTAAAGGCCACCGTGACGTACGTATAACTGAACAACGCAGCCTTATGTATGTATTGAAACATGCCAGGCAAAAAAAGGTGGTATTAAAATCCTCATGACCCGTCAAAATTTCAGGGAATGTTAGTTATGGCCGAGGACAATGCACAGATATAATCATGCCCATCTGACAACTTCAAGTTGCTCAGGGGCCTCCGCATACGATTGACTCACAAATATTCCGAGCGGCAAACGGTTCATCATGGTCGACAAAGAAGAGGCTGAAAACAACACTCAGTGTCACAGTCAAAAAGCGATCCGCGAAGTTGAGTAGTGTTCAAATAAAGGGTGAGGTGGCGAGAAGGTCGTTTATGAAGTTTAGGTCGATTTTGTGCGCATAAGTAATGGCATCTAAATAACGCGGTGACTCGGATTCAAATGTCGCGAATGGAACAACATACCAGCCCGGCCGACCACGGCGAGAATAGCGGTCGGAACCGATGCTCATGATGCGTTCTGAAGCAGAAACGACGTGGTACTCCCAGACAGCAGCGGAAGCATGCCCACGATGCCATTTCTGATGCGGCACAGAGCTAACTTGGGGTCGAGCAGACATTCTCTCTTTAGCAGGAGAGGGTTTATTACACAGCCACCTGAGAAAGTCGCAATACAATTTTATAGCATCTGTCCGCAGTTGTGTAAATAATTCTAGAGTTCCATGAGAAACACATTACGATGCTTTCTTCGACTTTTGTCTCAAAGATCCAGCTCCATTAGAGCTGTAATGAGGCGCTCCGCGACCCCGTCCGGCTCCTGCCTTGCCATCTCTATAATGCTCAACAATTTCTTGATCCCAATCTGCAGTCTGCTCGTCGGATCATCGCGAGATTTCTTGTCGAACCCGGCGTCCCGCAGCATCCGCATTGCATCGCGGCGGTCCTCCTCAATGGGGAAGAGTTCGACCTCTTGGATGACGTACTCAAGGGCGGGGAGGGAGGTGATGGGCGGGACGCGCATGACGGAATTGAAGTCTGCGAACCCGAGGTCGGTGAGGATGGGTCGGTTGGAGGTGGTGGCGATCACGAGGAGGCGGCGGTCCTAGGGATAAGCATTACTATGTATACAATTCGAAGGTACATAGAGCATTGAACGAACCTTCGGTGGCCGCTTGCCGATGAGGACCAAGAGCGCTTGTAGTACAGGATTCGAAAAACGTGCGCCCATGGGTGACCAGTCTGCGCAAAGTCCCATCAGAAAGTCGGCCAGAAGGAAGTAAAAGACGACAAACCAATCAATCGCTCAATATTGTCCACAACAACGACACTCAGCGGGCTCTTGTAGCTGTCCGAGAAAACCTTCGCGATGGCGGAGATCTTCTGCAGCTCGCCCATGCCGACCATGTTGTCGGGCGTGATGAGCTTGATGAAGGGGAATTGCGACGCCTGCGCAATCGCCGCCGCGAGCGCAGTCTTTCCAGACCCCGGTGGGCCGTGTAGGAGGACGTTGACCACCGGCGCGCGCTTGGACGTGCGGACCTGCTCCACAATGAGCTGGCCGGAACGTAGAAGCTCCTGAGGGAAAGGAAGGGTCAGCAGAAATCTTGGGAGAAGATAGGGACGAACATCGACGGTACCGTCATAATGGATGATTCCGTTCTGGATGACTGACTGCAGTTCCTCCTCCGATACACCAAACGCGGGGTGTACCTCGTCGAGCGCATGCATAAAGTCACCCCGGTTCACCCGTAGGTTCTCTACGTCGTCGCTGATGCCGGCCATCGTCCCTACCTATCTTGGAATCAGCGACTGCTAAAAAACCAAAGCGTATGGGGTAACCTCTCACCTTGACGTGTCGGTTGAACGCGAAACTAGTTGCGCTTTTGATGAGACCGTTAATCTCAGCACCGGAGAAATTCTTCGTCAACCCCGCCAGCTCCTCAAGGTCCACGTCCTCATCCATGACGCGGTTCGTGCGCATCTTGGCGGTATGTATGTTGAGAATCTGCCACCGGCCCTTCTCGTCGGGAAGCGAGATCTCCATGTGCACTTCCAGACGACCGGGACGCAGCAGCGCCTCGTCAATCATGTCTTTCCGGTTGGTCATGCCGATAATGAGGATATTGTTGAGGGCGTCAACACCGTCCATCTGTATCGTGTCAGTACGAGGGTCGATTGAGCGGCAGAGGAGGGCAAACCTTTGAAAGAAGCTGATTGACGACACTATCGCCCACCCCAGTACCACTGTTTGTAGATCCACGCTGCTTGAAGATAGCATCGAGCTCGTCGAAAATGATGATGTGGAGCTCGCTCTCGTCTCCCTTCTCTTTATACTAGAATTACCGTCAACAACAGCGGCAGCCACAAGCGCTCTGGGGCGAACCTCTTTCTCTGCGTCCTCGAAGAGTTTTCGGATATTCTCTTCTGACGCACCAACGAATTTGCTCAGAATTTCAGGACCATTGACGATCTTTGGTTCGCGCGCCTTGAGCATCTTGCCGATTTGCCGAGCAATCAGAGTTTTACCAGTTCCGGGAGGGCCATGCAAAAGCAGTCCTAAGAACGGATGAGACTCGGGACAAAAGTGCGCAAGGGAACAACCTTTGACGTGCTCGATGCCGAGTTTCTCGACAAGGCCAGGAGGGAACACACGCGAGGCAAACGCACGACGGAAAATTTCGCTGAACTCTGTGTCCAGACCGCCGATACCCATATCCTCGAACTTGAAGTTCGGGGCCAGAATGGCATTGGGAGGAGCCTTCTTCGCGCTCGACTTGATGTTGATCCCGTTGTGCTCGGCAGCTTTCATCATCGTGATATCGGTCTTGTCCATGAGGATTCCGAAGCTGCGTGGGTCGGGCCCGTAGTCCGCACGTCCGCGCCCGCCGCCGCGCTGCTGATCCGCAAGTTCCAAAACCGAGAGACTTTTGACGAGAACCTTGAGATTTTGGCCGTGATAGTCGAAAATCATCAACTGGCCCACAGCGACGACGATACCGTTGAAGGCCTTAAGGAAGTTTCGCACGAGCTCGTCGGCAGAGTAGGCCTCCTTCGTTTCCTGCTTCCGCAAGAAACCCACTTCGAGGTCGAGTGACTGGAGGTAGTTGGGAGTTGGCAGGGGTTCGATGGGGACCGTGTCGCCCGCGACGGCAAGTCCAATCCATTGGCGCTGTAATGCGGATGCACCGATGCAACCGGGCCTCAGCTTTCCGGTATTGTCGTGGCTAGGATGTAGTGAGTGCAAGGTCGGTGACACCGCACACAGCTATTTTCCATTGCACGAAGACCACCTTACCGTCGCGTGCAACGAGGAACACAACTCACATGACAGTTAGGGGGAATTCGCCTTTGCAGAGAACATGCTGGCCTTGCTGAAAGTCTGAAGGATGCACTACGAGCCGATTGGACAGAGCAAGAGGATTAGACGGTGAGCTCTCGACATCGAAACTGCGCGTATGTTAGCAATGGACCTGATTCCCCGCGATTGACGCCTACCTGCCTCTCGAAGGTGGACCTCCTGAGACTGGCGGCGGTGGTCTGCGATCGTAGCCTCGTTTCTCGAACGAAGCACTTGGGGGATCGTTGTACTGCACTGGAGGAGCGTTATACTGCATGGATTGGGGTGGTGGTCGCGCGCCAGCCCGAGGACCACTAGGAAGAGAACTGTAATTTCTAGACATTTTGTCGTGGATTATAAAATTCTGTCGTGTCGTGTCGTGGCCGTAGCAATGCAAGCTGGGAGATGATCATTCCCTGAAGTGGAAGCTATGTATAACATTCGCAAATAGCCTTTACTTGGCTCTCGCCATGGACAATGTTCCCTCCGCTTCCAATAATTCCTCTACCGCGTCGACAAGCAATTTCAGCTTTGCCGGCGACGATGTAGATTTACATTCATGTCGTCTGCTTGGACCCATCGCGCTGGTAAGCTCCGTAGCCACAGTTGTGCCGAACTTGCTCAGGAGCCCGTAGACCGTGCAAGCACTCATGGGTGTCCTTGTTATCCTATCTCTGGTATATAAACGTCACCGAGAGAAACCTATGCGCCCGTGGAGAATATGGTGGGCATCGTACTCCTCTCGGATCACCCTTGTTGACCCTCTGTGAGGCTCTTTGATGTATCAAAGCAAGTCTTTGGCCAGATGTTCGTGCACGTCTTTAACGTGCTTATATCGAGCTTGGTATCCCACCACTCTGCAAACAATGCTTGCGTGTCGTATTTCCTCAATATCCTCATTGATACGACTCTTGGTACGTTGTTGTGCTGATTTGAGTCGCTTCGAACAATTTATCTCGTTACCTCAATAGGCGTTGGACTTATATACGTTGTCCTGAGAGTCTTGACATTTATCGTCTCGGAAAGATTTCAACTCAAAGGCTTCGAGTCGGGTGTTTATGGGAACCCACCTTCCGTCAAATACTGGATGCGCCAGGCAGCAATTTACATTCTAGCTCTCACCGCAATGAAATTCATGGTCATTGGCTTACTCGCCCTTCTTCCCGGTCTGTGGACCCTGGCAGCCTGGCTGCTGAGCTGGACATGGAGTGGCCAAGGAGACACGTTGGAAGTAATATTGTGAGCATCTCCCGTTTCCCTTGCACGTTGCTCGTCTCACGAAGACGTTAGCGTGATGGGAATATTCCCCATCATCATGAATATTGTCCAGTTCTGGCTTATTGACTCGATAGTCAAAGCTTCTGGGGTGGCGCTTGATCCCGATGCGCCGGATCCTTTGGACCGTGAACCGCTCTTCCATGACCCAGACGACGAAGACGAAGACGAGGGCGTCAATGTTCATGCGCAAACTGACATCGAGAGCCACCCTCGTCCCGTCAGCCGTTCACTGTCGCCATCAAGTGGCCGGTCCGTGTCATCGGACAAGCTGCGCACACCCTTGGAGCCGAAAATATCCGGCTCGAGTACCCCGGGGAAGCCTGTCGATATGCACGCGTATCCACCAAGCATCGCGTCCTCAGCGTCGTCGTCTTCCCCGCCGCCACCCCAAGCTCCCGTGCTTCGCGAGGCGAGGAAGCTCAAACCGAAGCGTCGAAATGCACCGTCTCCTATCACCATTCGCAATAATAACCGCCCCGCGGTCAACTCACCCCGGCCTGGGCCGACGCCCAAAAGGTAGGACTGCCCTCAATTTTTCTGCAACGAAATTCACCGCTAGACTCAGTGCGCCGGCGCCCCCCGCCCCTGAGCCTGCGCCTGCGCCCATCCCTCCTCCGACAGAGCCTGATGTATGGGGTGAGTCGTGGGAGGACACAGATGACTGGGCGGACAAGGTGGGAGAGGAGGATTGGACGGGGCGCAGGCTGGAGGAAAAGAAAAGTGTATTGTCGGAGTGGGACGCTAATGGCAGCCCCATGGTAAATTCGGTCCATGCCATCGCAACATAGTGCTGGTATTAGAGCTGTAGTAATGTACGCCCAAATAATTTCTTTGCTAATAACTTCTGCTAATAACGTTGAAATTGGACGAGGTAGATTCTCGGGTGACCGAGTCTGAGTCGCGTCGCGTCGCGCCCAATGCGGAAAGCGGCGTGATCGGGCCGCGGGACAACAAGACGCAACACTTCGCTCTTCGTCTTCTACCATCACCACCTTTTTTCGCAGGTCAGACGCGTTGTCCCTGCCTCCTTTTCGCCATGGATTACGAGTCTTCCGACATCCTGGGCTCTGATACGCTTCCTGTGCGCAACCCTGGGTCCGCAAAATGGTCTGGCTTCTCGAAAACTGTGTTCTTCCTGGTTTTGCTTCTGGCTGCCTATATTGGCGCAGTGCGCGCCTGGACAGCCCTCTTGAAGTGGCGTGAAAAGTCTTACCGTCTGTGAGTGCTTTGGTCGTGTGCATGGCGTTAGGTGACGCGCGTACAGCTTCATGCGGAGACAACACGGCATTCCCGACAACGACCACCGCCCGTTCAACGTGGCATACGCTGCGGTTCTACGGGCGCGCCGCGAGGAGGAGGTGGCGAATCACAGGGTGGACAGAGTCGACGTCGATGAGCTATATGCAGAAGCTGATCGACGTGCCGCGCCGGTCGAGTCAGACATTCGGCAGCGAAGTATGCTTTCTTGCTTCGTTCTAATTGCATCGTAATCTTATCTGTGGTTTCACAGACCCGTACCGTGTCTCTCCGCCAGCGTGGACGAACGCTCCCATAAATGGCTTGCCTACCAGGTTCAATCCTTTGGCGCCGGACAACAGATTCCTGGCTTCAACGAACGGACTTCCGCCGTATGTGCTTACTGTCTTTTCTCCCAAGCTTCTGTTTACACATTCCCCCAGTTCTTCCTCGCACCAGACGAATTTCGCCACAAATTTCGCTGAACGGTATAATCCCAACCCCACCCCGGCGGCACCTGTAGTCCGTTTTGCCGATGAAATAGAAGATGCCAGTGTCTCTCGGCGTAACAGCGCCAATAACCTGAACTCCAGCCCGCGGAAACATCAGAAACGTGCTCTTGAAGAGTACGAGGTCGAGTCCAATGTGCCTGAGAATCCGAAAAAGATGACACGCGTAGAGGGCGATGAATTAATTGACGGCGATGAAGATGCCGAATGGCTTCCGCGGCAAAGACGTGGGGAAAAGCGGGTACTCCATGAAGAGGACTTGGATGCCGAGGACGAAAATGCTGGCTCTCTCAGCAGGCGATCCCGGGGCAAACGTGCCCGCAACATCAACGTCGAGAACCCGGATGTCTTGATGACCAACGACGACGCCGGGGATGAGATGGATGTTGACGAAGAAGACGAATGGAGGGAATCCCGGGCGTCAATTGCGCGTGGCAAGAAACGCGACGCCGGTTCTACCTTTGGCGGAGAAGAGGGCGACGAGGAGGCCCAGAAGACGAAGCGGAAACGACGAACTGGCGGCAAGAGGAAGTCCGACGCCGCTGCCCCGCCGTCCTCGAGTTCACGCGGGCAGAAACGGGACCGGGATGTGGATGGGGAAAATAGTGAAGGCGAGGACCCAGTTCCTGGAACACCCAAACATAGTGCGCGCAAGACCAAAAAACGGGGAAAGAAAAGCACAGAGGTTAGAGAAGATGACGGGGAGGAGTCAGCGGATGAAGGTTTAGTTTCGAAGGACAAGGGTAAAGGGCGACCGATAGGGGACGAATGGGAGAGCAATGGTGTCCTCTACAAGATTGGATTGAACGGGCAACGGTTGAGGCAAGCCTTGGTGAAGAAGGCGGCCCGTCGATTTAATATGGTAAGCATCTTCACCATTTTTTCGTCCACCGAATCTGACATTTCACTTCAGCCTTTGGACTCGCAACATCCTGACAAAAATGCCAACCTAGAAGTTTGCATTGAAACTTGGTTGACGGAGGAAGAGTACAAGGACCTCAAGAGTCGACATCTTCTCGCCTGGCAGGATTCTCCGAAAGGGAATCCAGAACCCGACAGTACGCCTCCTACCCCGGCCATGGCTGAGATGGTGTGTTGTATTTATGTTCCCTTTGCTTCTACAATACTCACCATGTACATAGCCTTCTACTCCGACGCCTAACCCCGTGGCCAAAGGGAAGAATCTTCTATGGGACTCGCCCGCCTCGCCATTCCCCGTGTTCGCCCCAAGCCCAGCCGAGAAGGAGCAACACCGTCCTCAAGCCAATTTCCGGCAGTCCATTGCCACGGATCTCGGTATGCGCGTCAATCCTTTTGACAAGGCAAATGCTCTGCACGTGGCTGGCGACGCGGCGAAGACTGGCTTGCGGACCGGCAGGCGGGTCGGGGCGGTTCGAGAGACGGGGTCGCCCGGGCTTGCGGATAGTACGAATAGCATAGCTGCGCAGATGCCGCTTGTGCGACGGACCTTTTCGAAATGGGAGAAACAGGATCTCGAGGCGAAGGCGATGATGAAAATGCGGGAAGCGAATCAGACGAAGCAGAAGGAGAAAGACCTCAAGGAGAAGTTGGAGAAGGAGAAGAAGGAGAGAGAGGCAGCGGCGGCGAAGTCTGCCCTCGCTCCCGTTCCTACGATTTCCGCGATACCCCCGCCCGCTGAGCCGGCTAAGCCGCCTGCGATCACTTTGACCCCGAGTGCTGCACCCTCGGCCGGCACCGCTCCCAAACCACCGACGTTTAGCCTTGCCCCGCCGACACCTGCTGCCGAACCTCCCAAGGTGTCATTCGCGCCTTCAGCTCAAGAAGCTAAGCCTCAACCTGCTCCAAATATGTTCGCACCGCCGGCTCCTTCTGGAGCAGCAGCCGCTCCCACCCCTTTCTCCAATCCATTTACCAAACTACCAGCAGCTCCAGAATCAGCTCCTGCTCCAAGCTCGAATCCTTTTGCGCCTTCTCCTGCCACTAACAACGCTCCTCCATCTTCCACTGCGAACAAGCCGTCATTCTCGTTCACCGGGGCGGCGGCGGCGGCGGGGGCGCCACCGAAGACCCCTTTCTTCGCGGTGCCCGCTGCGCCTACTGACCGCCCGATCGCTGGTAGGAAACCGGAGTCTGCGTTCCAACAGCAGCCTCCTTCTGCTTCTGGAGCCGCTGTTGCATCCGGCTCCGCTGTCAACACTGGCGCCCCGACGTTTTCATTCGCGCCACAGCAAAATGCAGCACCTCAACAAAATGCAGCATCTCAGAGTGGAGGCGGGCAGCAAGCGCCGAGTGGAGGGTCTCTTTTGTCGCGACTGGGCGGTCCCGCTCCTGCCTTTGCATCCAAGCCTGCAGAGGCTCCGGCTGCGCCTACATTCTCGTTCAAGCCCACTGGCGACCAGGCCAAGCCGTCGTCGCCATTCGGTGCGCCACAACAGCAGGCTAAACCTGCCGAGGCGCCCGTCGCATTCTCGTTCAAGCCCGCAGAGCAGCAGAGCAAGCCTACGTCGGCGTTTGCGCCGCAGCCGCAGCAACAAACAGCTCCCCAGCAGCGGCAAGAGACGGTCGCCCAGCAGCAACCGAGTCAGCTCGCCACGCCTCCTCCACCAAAGTTCAACTTCGCGTTCGCCGCCAAGCCTGCGGCCGCTGCAGCCTCGTCAACCGCCTCGTCGTCATTGACCGGTGCGCTTGGGTCGAATTCGGACTCAAATAAACAGCCTGCGGCTTTTGCGTTCACAGGGGCGAAGGCTGCTGAGAAGCCACCGACTACTGGCGCGCCGGCGTTCAACTTTGCTGCACCGACGCCAGCGCCAGCTGCGGGTGAGGGGGAAAAGAAGAGCACGTTTGGCTTCAATTTCGGTGGAGGGAATGCGTTTGGTACTGGTGTTCCTTCGGCGTTCGGTGGTGGTGGGGCGAGTGCTACTCCCTCGGCGTTCAACGGTGGGGCAGCTTCTGGTACCACTGCTGCTACTGCGCCGTCGGTATTCGGCGGTGGGGGTGCGCAGAGTGCGTTTGGAACGAAGCCCGCGGAGGACGCCCCAAAGGCGGCACCAGCGTTCGGAACGGGAAGTGCATTTGCGACCAATAACAATGCTCCTGCCCCTGCGGCACCTCCCCCGGCGTTCAATTTTGCGTTTGGTGGTGGAAACAACAACGCGTCGACGACGCCTGCAGGCACACCTAGTTCGACTCCCTTCGGCGCGAAGCCTTCCGCGTTCGGTGGTCCCTCTATCTTTGGGAAACCTGCAGAAGGGACATCGTCGACGACGCCGGTGGGATCTCCATTCACCTTTGGCAGCAAACCCTTAGAGACGACTCCTTCGGCGTTTGGTGGTGCGGCTGCAGCGCCGTCAATATTCGGTGGACAGGTTAAGACCGAGGCCACTACGACGCCGTCTCCCTCGCCTTTTGGCGCTCCTGCTGCACCGGCGGTATTCGGAAGTGGTGCTGCGACTGGTGGGTCGGGTGCATTCGGGTTTGGTTCTTCGAACACAACTGGTTTTGGCCAGCAAAAATGATTTATTCTAGAAGCGAACCTATTTCGAATTCTTTGAGATCATCTGTATAATTTGTTGTAATAAAGTATTCGTCTGGTTTTGGTTTTCTGGCACCATTGGAGTGGATTTCGAAATTGTGAGGCACCTTGGAGACGTATCAAATCCTCTTAGGGGTCCATACATAAGGGCGTAAGTTGAACGTGATTCTCCGTTTCTTTCACCCCGCCGCTTGCTGGCGACTATGCTATCCAACGAACCTGTGACGCCTCGTCCCCGCCCACCCGCTCAAAACCGCCGCTCTTCTGCGAGCAAAGCCTTGACTTCTCCGCCCCCGCCTTATGCTTCTGCCATTCCTTCTCTCCCTGAGCGTGAACGGAAACCAAGCTACTTGGGTTCCCCGTTGCCCGCCACATTACAGAGCCTCAGGTTGAGCTCGGAGGCCTCGTCTCCTCGCGTAGAGGACGAAAATGTAGATACAACTTGGCTCACCGAGAAATCGCGTGAGGAACTCGCCGAACTCCTCCTCAAGGCGGACGATCTCATCAAGGAGAGGGAAACTGGTAGGTGAATTACTTATACTTTCCCGCCTGAGCTCAAGTATGGTCAGAATTAGGCGTTACTTCGGCCGTGTGCAAAAGCCTGTACGAGAGCAATGTCACCCTCAAGGACAAGCACGACGCCTTGGTCTCCCGTATACCCCACACCCCTCTCTCGGGTGAGGTTCCTTTCCCAGGGGGAGTGCATTCCCAAGACAACAGTTTCGACGGCAACTCCTTCCTGTATCCTCCGCGTCCCCGAAGAATATCGGTTTCTCCGAGAGACATCTCCCTCCTCGCCGACCAGAATGCAGAGCTCCTTCAAAAGCTCGAGTCCCTCGAGTCCGAGGCGCTCACCGCTGACCGTTCCGGTCGCCGTGCGTTGAAGCAGCTCGAAAGGGAGATCCAGCTTCTGCGAGATGAATTGGAGAGGACGCAGGCGCGCAGCGAAGAGCTCGAGAAGAACGCTCAGGTGGGGACCGAAAAGATTGTCGAGGAGATGTGGAGGAAGAAGAAAGAGCGGGAGGCTAGATTCAGAGCTATGCGGAAGAACACTCCCGGCCGGGACGGCGGCATTCAGGATTTCGCCCCGCCGGGTCATTTTACCAAAGCCTCCTTGTCCCCGAACAGCGCCGAGTTTCCGTCGTCGGACGACTTCTATGGTTCTGAGCTCAGCTTCGAGCAGCCCGACGAACATTCTCTCATTTCCAAGCTGCTGTCGAAGATCCAAGAGCTTGAGGACACTAATACTAGGATTCTACAACAACAGTCTGACACGGCGGACAAACTAAACGCGGTCCAACGCGAGACGGAGAGCATCAGCAAAGTGTACGAATACTTCAGCGCGGAAAACGGCGTGGAGTGGGAGGTGGTCGACGAAGATGGCCGCGAGTCGCCGATGGATGGGACCATTCGATTCAAGAGTTTCAGGCGTACCTTGGATGCGGAGGACGATGCATTTGCGAGTCTGCTAAGTCTGCCTCGCAAGCCGCGCAAATCCGTTATGAACCTTTTCGGCGCGGCCAATGACGACGCTGGACCATCGAGGCTTACGTTCCCTTCCTCTGACACCTTGGCCTCCTCGAATTCGGAACTGTCCCCGCTCAGATACGAGCTCTCTCAGTCCTCCGCACCGTACAATATGTCCCCTATTCCCGGCGGTCGCCCGTCCCTCCAGTCGGAACTCGGGTCCGACTTTGGGGGCGACGACCTCGACCCGTTTGTGCGCTCACGGCATGACAGCCTATACGACATCCCCTTTTCTGTGTCCCCATCGCCCACGCCGAACAACCTGTCCCTCAGGAGCCGCGTCTCCGACGCCAGGAATCGGAGTGTGTCGGGCTCCTCGGCGACCACCAACGCGCTGCAGCTCAACGTCACACCGCCGACGCCGTTTGCCTCATCGGGGACGGAGGCAGACACGCCAGAGGCGGGCACGCTGCGCGGAAAGAACAAGGACCGCCACCACCGCATGTCGGAGACGCTCCTGCGGCGCACGAGTCGGTGGGTCGACGGGCGCTTCTCGACGAACTCGTCCGCCTTGGGATCGATTGGTGGGGAGTCTACGCCAAGGCCATCGCTGCCGCAGCGCCTCTCGACCGCGCTGGACCTAGTTATGGAGAACTTTACAGGCCCTTCTGCGCCAGTGCGTGCTGGGGACGAGGCTGGGGATGCAAGTGCCGCGGTGTCTGTGTCCCCAACGGAGGACGGAGACGAGAATACCGTCGTGCTGAACGGCAACACAGGGGGTGCGGAGGCCGTGAAGATGAAGAAGACGATGATTGTCAAGTTTGTGCTCGAGGTGTGGCTTTGGCTGCAGTTTGCGATCATTATTGGGGTGTTTTTGTGGGCGATGGCGAAGCGAGGGCCAAAGTCGGTGATGAAGGAGGCGGATCGGAGGGCTGTGGTTAGACGGCATTAGTTAGAGTTAGATGGCGGTAGAGTTTGGTGCACCGCTGGACGGGGGTCGGTTTTGATTTCTTGCAGACTACACCATCTACACAGCACGACATTCTTGCGGACTATGCACCCACGCACGCATACACACATCTTGCACATCTTGCATTTACTATACCTCACAGCTGTACAGCATGTACCTTATACTCAGTAGAGTACCTTCACACCATTGGTTTTATCCGAAGACGAAAGAGGGTACTACGCCCGCGAATACCACTGCTCCAGTTTTGGACAGCCAGAATGGTAAAACCGGACTCAATATAAACCAAGGCACCGGAATAGGTTCAACGCCAAATTATGCTGCCTTTTCGAACCTTCAAGAATGGCCCGTGCCAGCCTATGCAACGTATTCATACGTGTATCCGGCGCACAGACAATACAACCTTCCTTCCTTCCTTCCTTCCAGACGCGTAAGATGCTTAGAATTGTCGAATGAGATCTAGTGTGAGACTCCAGTGAGAGACCAAGTAAGCCAGATAGGTGAGCCAGGTCCATGGAGCTTCCGGGACGCATAGGGAGAGCAAGCAAAAGTACGCTGGTTCCGAGTGGAGGCCTTGTCGCAATCTCATCCTCATGTTTCGCGGTTGTATTTTGAGTTGCTTCACAGCATCGTCTCCAAGCTGGTGTGAACAGTGCACCAGCCCTGCGGTCTGAGGGAATAGGGCCACGAAGCCCCGAGAACTACCGTGGTTAGGATTTTGAAGCCAGGAGCGTTCAATGACCATGCCATCGACACAGAGAAACTACTGAGCCACCAGTTGCATGGTCTTGACTAGAGAGTTGCTTATCGCTCTGTCGATTTCCTTGGACCTTTCATTCAAGTTGTTCAAGAAGGTTCAAGGACAAGGAAGATGTTTGGCTGTGGTGTTGCTAAGTATATTTATTTCGGTTTCTAAAACTCAACCACGATCTGCGCAATGGGACTGACGGCCGCGCAAAAGAAGGACATTGAAGAGGTGCTGGAAACTCTGAAAACCGCCACAGGTTCTCCTCGCAAACGGCAGATGGCGGGGATGTTCCTAGAACTCGTCGACCGTGATGACTGGGAAGACTACTATAAAGTCATTCCCGAACCGCGCTGTCTCAACGGCATCCAGGCCATGCTTGAAAAGAACCGATACAAGGACCCATTGGACGCGTACACCGACCTTTCTTTGGTTTTCTTGAACGCGTTATTCTACAATGAACCCGATAGTCAAATTGCCAAGGACGCTCAGACTTTGAAGGTGAGGTATCCGGCGCGTTTGCGACGTGTTAGAATACACGAATCTCCTTCAATAACTCCTTCAATCTTCCTTTCGTTTCTCAACTGATGCCAGTTTATGTATCCAGGATCGACTTGAATCTGAATGGAAATCCCGGCCTCTTCCAACACCGCCTGCATCACCCCCACCCTCCTCCCCACAGAAAGTACATGAACCCGAGCCCGAACCTAAACAGGAATCCCAGCCAAAAGCCATCCCTGCTGCTAAACCGAATCCAGCCACGGTAGTCCCAACGTTGACTGTGCCCCAGCCGAGCACATCTACCTTCGTGTACTCCAAGTCTACTCCCGTCCACGTCGCAACTACCCCCGCAGTTTCCATCATTGACCTTCCCGCGCCTACACCCGTGGCAGTCCCAGCACCAGACCTTCCTGAGCCGGAGTCGGAATCTGAAGAGGACTTGACGGACGACGAATACGACCCCCCTCCCGGTGCGCCCACTGATACACAAATTGTGCGCCAACTGGAGCGCGGTCTCCCGCGTTATACTCCACTCTTAGGCGCGGACGGTGGCTGGATGGCAGATGTCAAGCATGAGCGGCATCTCGAGATCATGCAGGCGATCAAGGGATATCGCGATTCGACGTAGGTCGACTCGAATATAAAAATTGTCCCGCAATTCTAATGCGAAGGTGGAAGGAGTGTAAAATTGGCGGCCGCGCTGGAACCTGGGGTCCCAGAAGACAAGGTACGTGTCCGTGGGCGAGGGGTGTTGTGCTCTCCTGAATTTTGTAGTTGGCTATTTCATTCCGCCTTCTCGAGGTGCGTGTATATTCTGTTTTTCTGGCATCGCGCTCCGCTGATGTGTGTAGAGCCGCTCTCGAAGTAAAACTTTTTACACTTCGTCACGAGCCTTTGACGCCGACTTGGCGCGAATGTTCGAGAGTGGTCGACGCTACTACCTGGGACGTTGCAGCGGCGTGGCGGGCGTCGGCGGGGAGGAGTGGTCCCGCGTTGTCACCCTGCAGGTCCGCATGCTACGTCGTTTTGTATGTTCCCGCTAATGCAATGAATAGCGCATCGCACATGCCTTGACGTCCCCAGATGCTCCTTCACTACCGCTTGCCCAGCCTCTTGTACTCCCACCGCCACTTCGTTCGCCTGGCGCACACGCGCTCGACAGTGTAGCGCACAAGGGTTTCGTCCTGCATCCGAAGGACTACGTGCATATCATCTCCGGTCCAGAAGCCGAGGGCGAGACGATGGGTCTCGGCTTGGGGCGTCCAGGGAGACCGCTAATGGGGCGGATTACGGCCTGCTGGCGCGACGACACGGGTGAGGGCGGCGTCAGCGTGCGATGGTATATACGGGCAGACGAGGTGAGGCCCGCTGCCTTTTTATTCATTCAATGTCTCTTATTTCCTGTGCAGATATCGCACCTCATGCCGAAGACGCGAACCCTGATTGAGGGCGAGGTTGTACAGACTGGTACGTCCGTGGTCGCATTTTCCCCGTGTATTCACTCCAATGCACTCAGACAAGATGACGCATCACATTCTACTCGACGTTGTCGAGCCAGTCGCGTGCCAGCACACTTCCATCGCGTCGCGCGGACGGCCACGCGCCCCCGCATGGTACCCCGGCTGGCCGCTCTACGTTTGTTCACATCGGTACGACGCCAGGCGCGGGAAGGTGCGCCACATCCCGCGTGCGGAGTGGTACGGTCCTGAGGGCGGCGGGAGCAACACGCCTATCGACGCCCTCGATCTGTTCGAGCGCCCGGTCCGGCTCGGCGTGCAGCAGAAGAAGGAGAAGGTGCTCGTTGACCGGTCGGTTGTTACCGCCGGAGGCGTCGCCGTCTCTGCGGTGGAAAAACTTGGGCCGGAGATAAGTGCGTTCTCTCGTTTTGCCCCTTTGGCTTTGCGAGTCCCGGATCTTCTAATCCAACACTGGCAGCGCGGCACTTTGAGCGCGATCCGACGACGGGCGAGATGCTCTGGTTTCCGGGACCGCCGATGCATGTGGCGAGGGCGCCGCCCCCGCGGCATCGGCTCGAGTATCTGGACTTTTTGGCGAGAAAGTACAGGCCTGAAGTTGTGAGTGTCAAGGCTGAGCCTCCGTCTAATGTCACCGAGAAAATTGCTGTCAATGGGAATGGGAATGGGAATGGGAACGGGAACGGAATCGCTGACGATCCCATGGGAAGCGATGACGCTCGAGCTCAGTCCGTAGAGGCGGATATGGCGACTACTACTTCGAAGGAGGCAGATGCAGACGTCCAGATGGCAGATAGCGAGCCACCTGAGCCACCTGCGAAGCGGCGGAAGGTCGAGGAAAGATACCTGAGTGCGTCGGAGAAGATTAGGGAAGCATTAGCTCGAAGCGGTGTTGTCGAGGTGGGGTGAATTCGCTTGGAAAGCACCAATAAAATTGTATTGCACCAATAATGTAATTGCAGGATCCAAAGTTCAGCGAGTGCACGACAACGTCAACAGTTCCTGTCTGAAGCGACTACAGGCAGCGCGAAATTATTTGGGGTCGAGCTCCGCGAGCCGTGATTTTTTCGCGTCCGAGTTGAGTATACTTAGCAGTGGCTGTGATCTACTGCACAGCCACATCTCTCTTTTCGTCCGCCATGTCTTCTTCGACGCGATTTGAACCTTCGTCTATCAAAAATAAAATAAAACGCGAAGAGGTTAGTCGCAAAACCAAAAAAGCGAAGGGCCAGCAGAAACTCCAAAAACGATTGGCTCAAGCCAAAGTAGAAGCGAACGACCCAGCCGCGAAAAAAGTTTGTGAACCGGGAGTTAGCAGGTCTTCGTTGTTCCTCATGCCCTCCATAGAAACGGCTGGCTGAAAATGTCCCCCGGACCCTCGATAACACTCGCGAATTCGATCCTTCCTTCCTCACCGCCGATCCCGGACAGTCGTCTTCGTCGGCCCAGGAGGAAATGGCACAAGACATCGCTTCCGACCCATTCGCATCGTACTTTTCGTCTACGGATGACCCTAGCATACCACCCAAGATTTTGGTCACCACTTCGCCCAAGGCGACAAAAACGACGTTTGACTTTTGCGATGAGCTCGTCGGCATCTTCCCAGGGGCTGAATTCATTCGCCGGAAGAAAGGGAAGGGGTTTGAGGTCGGTCGTATAGCGGGGTGGGCGGCAGGGCGGGGGTATAAGCACATGTGTGTCGTGAACGAGGATCACAAAAAACCTAGTGCGTGCAGTGGTCTTCGTCTCTTAATTAATTCTTGACACTTGGTACTACAGATGCAATAACCCTCATCCACCTTCCGAACGGACCTACTGCGTATTTCAAACTGACTTCCGTGCAATTGACCAAAGAGATCTTCGTGCGTTCCTTGTCTGTCTTGGCTCAGAAAGTTGCTCAAGCGATGACAGGGCCACGCGCGCGCAACACCACACGATCCTGAGCTTATACTGAACAACTTCGTCACGCGTCTCGGACACGCTGTCGGTCGCATGTTTCAGACGCTGTTCCCTCCCTTGCCCGAATTTCAGGGCCGCCAAGTCGTCACTCTGCACAATCAGCGTGATTTCCTATTCTTTAGACGACATCGGTGCGTTTTTCATTTCTTCTCAACTTTACATGACCTAACCCACTGTAGATACGCATTCCGCTCTACGGAGAAAGTCGCGCTGCAGGAAATCGGCCCGCGGTTCACCCTCAAACTGCGATCGCTCCGAAAAGGTATCCCTGCGGTGCAGCGTTTCGGCGAACCTGCTAAGCCGCTGGAGTTCGATGTGGACAACAAGGAGGAAGACGAAGGAACTTTGGAGGAGGGAGGGGCTGCCCCAGAGACGAAGGATACGGAAGCGTCCTCGGACCCAAAGCCCGTCGTTCCTCCCGAGACGGACGAGTACTTGTGGGAGTGGAAAGTGCGTCACATTTGTTGGCTCGATGAATATTGGAACTGATGGAATTTCGTAGCCGGACCTGGAGACGACGAGAAGGACGTTCTTTTTGTAGTTTTTTTTTTGCTTGCAACAAGAAAATACAGCAACGGAACTGCAAGTTTTCACAGAGGGTGCGAGACAAACCTTGTTCGGCACGCCGAGGGACCGCCTCGTCCTCCCCACCATTCGTGTCTAAATCAAGGTCCCTTCTTTGCCGCAAGCTTCACGCGCTATCACCAAGGCTAGATGAACAGCCCTGCCTATCAAGCGACGAAGATACACAAGATTTCCAAGCCCAGTACAAGTTGTGAGTACTTTCATGTAGCGAAGAAATTCTGGAAAGAAGTGAAATATGCGGATTGACCTTGGGACGCTGAAAAAAGAAATGGAAACTGATGGCAGACAGCTGAAGGATTTTAGCTTCAATGGGGGCAGTTGGGGAACGAATGTCTTCAATGAGACGCCCGTACGATGCTTGTCGTTGACAATTTTTTAGAAAGAGTAAGAGAACAGCGTTGCACGAACCTAGGTAATGTACAGAAATATTATGTTGGAAATTCATAGCTTCCCCTTCATCGCTTTAGGACCGCCAGTGATTCCGAGGCCACTAAGCCACGTCAACACCGTACGCCCCACCGCGCCGCCGTCGCCAGACGCATTTTTCCACGCGCCAGCGCTCAGGCGCTCCCGCCACCCCTCCAGCGGGTCTGCGCCGTCGCTCATGGGCACCGGCGGCTCGTCCCCCACGTCCTCAAGCATCACCCAGTGCCCCGAGCCATCGAGAGGGACCTCCGTGAGGCGGGACACGAAACGTCGTTGGGCCTTCAGCGCCGCGGGAGCGATGGTCGTATCGCTGGTGCCGTAGATCGAGAGTACGTCGAGGGTGGGAGAGAGGCTCAGGGTCGGCGAGTCCGCTTCTTCGGTGCATCGGAGCAGCGTTGTACGATAGTAGTTGGTCGGGCCCGTCATCCCCCGCGCCCGAAACGCGTTCAGGTATGCGCGGGGCGCATCGCCCTTGAGAACACTTGGCAGAGCGTCTATGGCAGCGGGTGAAGGAGACGAAGCGAGCATCGCACGCAGAGCGCCTTTCGGAGTGTAGTCAGTTTTCGCGGAAGGTGGGTGGAAGGTTATGGCGAGGAAATGGGGCAGCTGAACGGACAGTTTGGCACTATGTAAGCAAAAATATTCGAACGTGAACAGAGGACGTACATTCGCCTCCAGAACGGGGGCAGCCTCCGGGGATGCGAAGAAGAGCTGATACCCCAAGTTGGGAGCGCGCGCGGCAACATGAGTGAGAGTTATCGGTGCCAGTGCGGGCGGTGTGTACGGTACACTCATTCTGCGGCCGTGTCAACCAACGGCAAAGAACGAAAAATGCATGTACAGACAAGACGAGTGCGAGGACCCTGTCCGGGTGCCAAAGAGCGACGCGGGCTGCGGCAAAGGACCCCCAGTCGTGGCCAACAACCACGGCACGGTCGACACCGAGTGCGGTGAGCAGCGCGGCGAGGTCTTGGGCAAGACGTTTGGTGGTATACTGCGCCGGGTCGACCGGCGCAGAGGACCCACCGTAGCCCAGCATATCGGGAACAACGACGCGGAACCCTGCGCGCGCCCAAGGTCCTATCTGGTGCCGATACCCGTACCCAACTGTGCAAGAGTATGTATCCAAGATCGCTACTTCACCCAAGTACCGGTACTTACGGTCAGGAAAGCCATGCAGACAGAGGATGGTCGTGGTTCCCTGTGGGTTGGCGTCGACGTAGGCCCACGTATGGCCGCTGGGGAGGGTAGCCTTGGGCATGGAAATATTTAACTGGTTGATTCGTGCTAGCATGTCGTTGGATACGCTTCCTCCAGAGCTCCTCCTCGACCTCCCACAGCATCTGCATTCCATTGAGGATCTTTACTCTCTCTTCTCAACATGCCGCACGCTCTACCGCGCATGTGCGGATCCGAGTCCACAAATCGTACTTCGACTCGCTGCCGACTCTGGCCGTATATTCTTCCGCCCACACCCGCACCTTCTCCTTGCCGCTACGGCACGCCAGCTTGCGGACTGGGCAGTCGAGCAAAACCACCACCGCTATCTGCTGGAACTCGCCATCCACGGCGGCGTCGAAAGGCTCTTCGAACTCGCAATTGACGTCTCAGGGCTTTCGATGGACGACATTCGCAGACTATATACCTACAAATGCGACGTCCTCAATCCTCTAAATCGACGCCTTGACTTGACAGCGGGCCCAGCCAGCTGCGACTTTATGACAGTGTGCAACGATCCAGAAACAGCGCTGTTGTCCTGGGTAATCCACGGCGAACTTTTCCACCACTCCCTGGAGCTAGCCTATCTCCCGTTCCCCCAGTATAAACCTCTCAGCAGCATCATCCGATACAAGTGGTTTGTCTATTGCATGCCCGATGAAAACAGTTTCAACTACATGAAATTTCCTCCTGAGGATGTCCCCTAATTCTTCGAAAGTTATGATTGGGATCATGATGTGCAGAACGAGGACTATCGTGATAGGTTCCAACAGCTAAGCATGGAAGTGGCGTGCGAATTCTTGAACCCTTCCTTGTTGCGCGAGTTGGACAAGTCGCCGTCCTTTCAAACCACGAATGAATCGTTGCGGGGATTGTACGTCTCTTGTGCAATGCATATGGGAATGAAGAGTTTGGAATTACTTCTTCCGGGTGGGGTCGAAAAATTGGAGGCAGACCTGGAGCGGATCGCAACTGGGATTCGGATCGGGGACGAGCTCCAAGCTCACGAGTCTTTCGCAAGTGACTCCAACGAGTCTCCCTCGAGTAACGCCAAAGCTGAACGCCTCAAGCTCGCCGTTGGCGACCCTTGGTTGTTCACCGTATATCCTACGCTAAACGCCGATTTGAAATTCACCTTGTGGAGTAGTCGGCCGGGTGGCAAGGACGTGGACGTCGCTCCGCTAATGAAGGCTATCCGTGGTCCTCCGCAGAAGGAACGAACTGGGTCGACGTGATATCCGCATTTTATTTTCATTGACAGTAGTGTGTGGTCGTCTGATCAAGGAAAAGCTCGATACTCAGAGTCTCTTTAGGTTATCCAGCAAAAGACCTGTATTTTGTATTTATTCTTGTTCGTTACGATGCAATTATGGTTTCTTACCCGTTTTTTGGTGGAACGATGTGTGAAGAAACAAGGACAGCGAGTGGGGCAAGTGCTGGAGGAAACTCACTCATACTAATAATATCCTACTTCTACGTTCGCGATCCCGACCGCGTTCGCCCACACAACCGGATCCACCTGCGGTTCCCCAGCTCTGATCCATGTGTCAGCAAGCCATGCACCGGGCCCCATCGTCGTGTAGGGCCGCTCATTGCTATTCGCCGTGGCTGGGTCCCACCACCGCGCCCCCACCCTCGGGTCGAGAAAGAATTCAGTGGCGATGGCCGCTCCCTGTGATTCCGCCCGGAGCATCTCTTTTAGACCGTTCCCGCGCGCCCACTGGTCCACCGGCACTATCGACGTCCAACCAAACTGTTTCGCGATCGCGGCTGCTCGGCGGGACTCGCGGTCGCGATACTGCAAGCATTCGAAGAGCATACGCTGGTCCGTCTCAGGCAGCAAGACGCCTGTGGAGACCTCTCTCGCCATTGCGTTTACGAAGACGTCGATGCTGACATTCGCATGGGGAACCTGGTTATGCGCCGTCGCGAGCTTCTTGAGCAAAACCTTCTCTTCTGTTGACACGGCGCGGACATCGAAGGTGTGTTTATCAGATCTAACCGCCTCGACTATGTGATCCCCGCTCTCGGATGGCACCGAGTCAACGACCTGCAAACGTTCGAGTAAGCCCGCAGTGAACGGACGAATTGGGAGCCGGGAGGGGGTATCTGGCGCAGGATCGATGACCAAGTTGGCCTCATTATATATTCCGCCCATGGCTCGGCGTAGGCTATCCATCCTGGTATCCACATCCTGCACAGACCGTCGTGGCTCGTCGGGTCCCCGCATCTGGCCAGACCCGGACGTTGACATGGCCACCGATGTTTGGTCGGAGTCGGCAGCGGCGAATAGCGTCCACAACGGACTTCTCCACCGTCCAGCATAACACGCAGTGGTTAGGAGGAATATCCGACTTTGAGGGACCTTGACGCCGTCTAATGCTATTTCGACGTGCGTCACGAGGAGGGGCTCGCGATATGCTCCGGGCCCGCCGATGATGACGCTGCCCGTGTGTTCTTCTCCGTGTCCGCATATCACAACGACAATGGTGTCGTTCGCGTCGGCTGTTACAGCGGCTTTCGCAAGGGAGGTGATAAATTTGTTCTGTAGGTATTCTACTGGAATCGTGGAGATGGGCGGCGGCGAGGGAAGCTGAGCGGCGTCACCGATCTGCGGAAATTGCCTTGGGGTAGCCATAACCCACAAGGCTTGGTCCGCTTCGGAGAAGAGGTCGCGAAATATGGCAAAGTCAACCGCCATCCGGCGGTCTCTGTCGCCCGCCAGATTGGTCGTCGCGAGGATGCCGAAGGCGTAGACCTTTCCCTTGGATTCTGTAGATTTCAGTCTCAGCATCATACCGAGGAAGGTCCAGCAAGGCTGGAAATTAGCGTACTTGTCACCGACGGCTCCATTTTGCGGATTGCCTCGGGAAAATGGAATGGATAAGAAAAGGAGTAAGGCGCATTGCTAAGAAAAGGGGTAAAACTGCTAAACCGACCTGCAACGAGACGGAATATGACGGCCGCGAAGATTGCGGCGACCGGGAACGACGGGGCACCACCCTGGCCGAAAGATCTGGCGCTCAACACGGAACAAGGACATATCAAGAAGCATACGCTTCTTCCTATGGATGTTAATCCACGACGGCTACAAGGTGGGAAGTTCTGGGACAACGTACCCAACCTCCACCACCAAGGCCACTGGCCCACTGCGGGGTACATGAATCAATGGAACACATTCTCACAGAATGTGGCATACCTGGCCAAAAGAGATATGGGATCTTGCGTCCGAGATGTGGCAGCTGAAATGTGGAAAATTTAAGACCTACCATCAGCCAAATCATGGCTGGCGGCGCAACGAAATGGCAAACCCCGGTACGACGCGACTATACAAAATCTTAATCACTGAATCAGCTCACCTCATATGGCGCATACGCAACGAGAGAGTAATCCAACAAAAGACCCCGCATCACTGGCCGAAATAAAAAATCGCTGGCTCAAGACGATAAACAGCAGGCTTGCAATTGACTGCGCAATGACAGATAAGTTTAAATATGAGAAGAAAGCTCTGAAAATATCATTGGTGAAAACAACTTGGAGAAACACACTAAAGGATGAACGCACCCTAGCCAGGGACTGGCCGAGAAGAGTCGGGGTTTTAGTGGGTGTCGGCTAACTTCGTTGACAATGAAGGTGGAACGGCGGCTGACTTTCAGCTGCCCGGAAACCTGAGTTAACGGAGTCCGCAGCCCCACACGCCGTGTCGCCGAAAGGGACACGAGTGCGCTAGCGCATTTCCTCGCGAGGTTATTTATGTCCGTCTGGCCGGGTTCCAAGTCCATGGCCTCAAACAGCGGGTGGGGGTGAACGACTATGTCGGCCTGGAATCTCCCGTTGGTAGCCTGAGGACCAATGGGAGAGGAAGGGGATGGGGGCAGCATCGCTAGCCAACTCTTACCTTCCACTATCAACGCTCCTCAAAAAAGAAAAAAAAAAAAAAAAAAAAAAAAAAAAAAAAAAAAAGGGGTAAGGTGCAGCTGGCGAGGAGAGTGTGACGTGAGTGTGACTTGGTCATGATCTGAACTGTGGGATGTGGTTCAACTTGTGGATGATGAAGATTCAGAGATTCAAGAGGCGGTATCACCGCCGCAATTGAATTCGCCTTTTAATCCGCCAGCGAGACGTACTGGATGGTGTTAATGTGAGCGCCAGTCTTTGACCGTAATTAAAGGAAGCAAAGCGAGATTATATTTTCAAGAGGACAAGCGACTCGGACAGAGACTTTCCAATCGGCGATTCGGAGATCTAAGGTGCGATGAACAGCACCGACACCGTTCGAGCTAGGCAGCGTTGAGAAAGGCCATGCAAGCCACACGGTGAAGGTAGGACTCACTGTGCGTGTACCTCACCGTCGCATAGTATAGCTAAAATGAAGCATTGAGCCTTTTGAGAACATACAAACATGATATCTTACCGAGTCATCCTCAAATTCGTGATCCTCTTCGACGTCAATTTCCGCAAGCGCATCTTTCAGATACCCGTCGGTCTTCACTAGCCTGGTCGCGAGCTTCAGTAAGCCCTGTTGCACCGCACTGACGGGTACTCCTCCCAGAGGGCGCAACTCTTCCCACTCGTAGTCCACATGAGCCTTCTTCGGCATGTACAGAACTGAGGGGTCGAATTCAACTTCGCAGGATAATCCGAAATATTCCTTGTAGACGGCAGCATGGGGAAGCGGTAACCATGCTGCCTGGCTCGGATGTTCCCGAGCCGCCGGCTCACGTAATAGTACGTACTGGCCGTGGGTTCGAATCCCACACAAGCCGTGGGAGGTTTTAGTGGGTATTACGGTACGGTAGCCGGTGCAGCCGACCGTCGAGTCCCACAGTACCGTGACTCGTTCTGTCACGTGTCTGCGTAAATGCATTCCCTTCCCTGGGCCTCGCGGCACCCGGTATTTCATAATGCCGCTACCCGACGGGTGCACCTCCAATGCCTTGCAGAGGAGTGTGTTACTGCCAACGCAACGTCCCAAAAAAAAAAAAAAAAAAAAAAAAAAAAAAAAAAAAAAAAAACGAAATATTCCTTGTAGGGATGATCGACTTTTTGTTTTGTCGACTTAGTGTGAGAAAGCCGGGCAATATACATCTTGAACCCGTAAGCCTTGGCCAAGGGCGCAAGATGGCACAGAAGTGTAGCGTCGTCGCCGCTAAAATCCTTCACAGATTCGGGATGGCTCTCCAGGAAAAAGAGCATTAGCGCTGGCGAGAATACGCTAGCATCGTTCAACATGTGCCTCCACAAGCAAAACCCATCGCGCAAAGGCGGGAGCGCGCCAGAGAGATACTGAAGCGTTGGAATAACACGTGGTTCGTCGCATGATCCAACGACCACCAAGGACGCGTGGTAGGTCAAGCAAATGACTTCGCCGCCTGCACCGACTTCGATGTGGGCGTTCGAAACACCGGCGTACACACCGACGGCGCAGGCGGTTTCACTGAGGTCCTTGGGCAATTTCACCTGGCTGACGACCGAATCATGCGTCGCACGGACACAAATATCCGCCGAGTCAGTGAAAGTTGGCAGAAGGAGGAAGATCGTTGCGTAATGGCTTTCATCATTGGCGGTAGTCCTGTTTGCAAGTCAGCCCACGCAAAGAGAAAGGGTATAAGACGAACTGAAGGCAGTGAGACCCCGTTTTAAATGTGTCCAACCCTACGAAGGCAATGTCGGGGCCACTGTTTCCGTCTATGGCTTTCAGATTTTTCAAAACAGCCCAGTTGGTAGACGAGATCAAAATTTTCGCCGCGTCGCTCACAACCGAGACCTGTCTACATTCAGAAACCAAAAATTACAAAGATCTTGGCATTGGTAGGTAGGTAGGTAGGTAGGATTACACGGCCGGTCCCACTCAGGAACGCCGGTCCCAGGAAGATGATCCCGGTGTACACGCACTAATAAATAGCTACACCATCGTTCCTGGACCTCTTCGTCTCTCAATAGCCCAAACACGCGGTCTCAGTCGAAACTCGCCGCAGAAAAGCTAAAGAAATAGTAAGAAGCAAAATATAAGTTAGCACATTGAAATGGTCAGCCTCAATCAAACTGTAGTCTCGCTGCGGCTTTGGTTAAATCACCAACCGATCTTTTGCTGTTAGCAGCCAGTCCCAACGAACTATTTCTTAAGCTGCGCAAGCATAATGACAGGCAGAGTGGATTAAACAACTAGCTGAGAGCGAGGAACAGGTGGTGAGCTCGGGGAGGCATGATCTTAGTCTCTGTACATAAGTAGAGGCGCAATCATGGCCGAGGACCGACTATGTCTCTTGGGCAGAAGAGTTGATTGAACTTAAGCTAATTGTTTGACATGTCACTGTCCTGCCAGATTTTACAGCCGTGCATTGAATAACAGTCGATTTGAGCTCTCTAAGTTCTTTGGGTGTCAATCTTCTCGTCATGTCCTCGATTGTCGGTGGCCACAAAACCACGCGGTGCGTGCTCTGGCTTGGTAGTATACTTAACATGATATGATCTTGCAGTAAGATGCCGACATATTTCTCTTTCGTCTGTATTTTCAGTCTTGCGTTGCTAAGCAGAACAAACTGGCGGTAGTGGAGAATCCATGGCCTAAGACAGTTGTTTTTGGCCGAATCAACGAGGATTTTTGCTCAAACACCAAATTCCCCGGACAGAGGGCTTAAGCTTTACAAAGAGGTTACAGACAGTCAAAGAGAACGAGAGATATTGAAAATATCGTCGGCTTGCACGGAGCTAGGCCTGACGAAGCGAGGTCTAACGCGGGCGTGAACTTCAAGGAAGCTCATTAGTTAAAAGTGATGACGAGGAAGGCAGTGCACTGCTGACCAATCGGGACGAAGAGGAAAAGTACTCGCAGGACGACTGTCGACGATGGCGAGCCTCACATCCATCTTGTGAGTATAAGCCGATATACATTGGACAGCTGCCTATCCGTACAACACGCTGTGCAGTGGAAAGAGGCCACAAGGGTGAAAATGAGCTGGATGCTCGACCACCAAGGTGGATGTACTTGTTTTTTTTATTTTCCTTGGCCAAAGCATCGGCAGATGGGAAGGGCTCGTATAGGTAGCTCTGAGGACTGTGGCACATTTTGGCAGACAGATGGGCTCAGAGGGTCTAACGGCGGACTTCGACATCGGAGATGATGGTTCGGAATCGGGATGTCCGAAAATTCAACAGTTGAACGGTTCAACCAACAGTTCAAGTTGCACTTGGTTGGAAGGCGGACCTTTGTTGCCGGTACGGCATGCCTTGACCCATTACGGCTCCCGAGATGAGTGGCCAAGAAGGCCATATCCCGCGAAGATACAGGAACAGCGAAGGTTTCATCGCAGATAACGAGACGTGTGGCTGGAAACCTTCCAGACACCGATAAAGCGAGGAAGGAGGCGTTGTTATCGCGCATGAAATGAGTAGAGGTATATTGTCTGAGTTGATCCTACAAGAATGAAAATGCCTGGGTCAGTATCTGTTGCGTTCAATATGAGCATGGGCTAAGTATATCGACCTGAATATCATCGCAGTCTGGCCAAAGATCCATTTTTTGAGGTGAAATAAAACCCTTCATATCTGGCTTGAAGGTACTCCAGTCTTCGACGTCGGCCAAAGCAGAAAGTTTGAGAGGGTCCATGGTGGCAGAAGGAAAGCAAAGGGTCGCGCATTGATTCAGGCAGTCTTTCTTTATATACGGCGGTTTCGAGAGCTTTGTCTTGGCTATGTCCTAGGAATTGCCAAGTCAGAACAATGCGTCTGTCTCGAAAAGGAACTGAACAAAGAAACCGTGACCGTGTCGGCTTTCTCCAGGAGTAGGGACGACCGGGCCGCCGAATACCTGAAGGCACCAGGATTCAAAAATATAATGATTAGACTTACCCTAGCCTAGCTGCGACACAGGCATTGGTTACTTCCTCGTGTCTGAGTCCACGTCAAGTTGAGTCCGTGCAAGGCTCAGTATCGATCAGTGGCAGTGCAACTGGTTTCTTTTGAATCTTTTCCTTCCATCGTCTCTTCAACTTCCTAGTATGTATCTGTTACAGCGGAGTCGTCTAAAATATGCTGAAAGACGGTTTGCAGCAGGCCAGCTATGCTTTGCGCCCTTGAAGCGGACCGAGCTCGTGTTTCAGCGTTAAACGCCAAGATATCGGTTCTCCAAAACTCGATTTCCGCATTACGATTGGAACAAGCGCAAGTGCAATCACGACTCGATTCATACAAATACCCGGTCCTGACATTGCCCAACGAAATTATCTCCAACATCTTCACCCACGTCCCACCGCCTTATCCCAGTTGTGCGAGGCTCACCGGGGCTCCGTCGCCGACTTCATTGACCCGCGTGTGCCGCCAATGGCGAGAGATAGCGCTATCCCTTCCCTCGCTGTGGAGCGCAATAAACTTATCTCGTAACGGCGTTTCCTTGGAACAGTGGGCCCGTATCTCTGAGCTATGGCTGAAGAGGTCACGATCTTGCCCCCTCTCCATTGAATTAGATGCACGTCGCGACGGGCTCGATTTAATGAAAGTCCTTACATCGGTCGCTGCCCATCGCACGCGCTTGGAGCATCTGAAACTTGTCCTTTACCCTGATGGTCTCCCCTTCCTCGAACGCAGTATGCCTCTGCTGCGACATTTAGATCTGGACCTTCGGAACGACTTCTCCTACGCATTCACTCCCGTTTCATTTTGCGAATTTCCATTGTTACGCAGCGTCAGGCTCAACGATACTGCCACTTCGTGGGTAACATTACCGTGGGCGCAATTGACTTCCATAGCGCTGTACCAAATGACCATACCTGAATGTGTTCCAATCCTGCAACAAACCTCCAATCTGACGCATTGCGAGCTGGACTTGGGCTATTCCAAGTCCTTCAATCACGACATTGTGATCGCACTTCCGTGCTTGCAGTCCCTGGTTTTGACAGGCCCAGATCTGTCAGGTTGCCCTTCCTTCGAGTGTCTCGAATCCTTCAATTCCCCTGCTATCCGCCATCTCAGAATTTCCGAACGATTCCTTGGCAATAAACCTATTCGCTCTTTGACGGAATTTATGTCCAAGTCCGGGAGCAAGCTCCAGGAAGTGTGCATCACGGGAAAGTGGTCACAAGTGCCCACAAAGTCGTACCGCGACGCACTGCAGTCGGTTCCCGAGTTGTCTTTCACTGGCGCCCCTCAGCTTGAAAGCAACAGCAATTTTGATTGATGCCGTACCGGGGGTTTTCCTCTGTGAGTCGTTTTTGTGACATCTGTTTAGACGACGAATTGAAGTTCGACTAACAGTAAGCAATCCGACCAGACACACACACTATTGTAGGCCCCCTCCCACCCGCCCTCGGGTCCCTGTGTCGAAAAGACGGACGAATGCCTGCCCGGCCCAGGCTCACCTCCGTCCACTGGCACATTGGCACAGCCCAGGAGTGATTTCCAGGTGCACTGGCACAATTATTTCTTGTCTTCCATGCGATATCTACCTCTTCCTGAATCTTGAGCTTACTAGTAGCACTACTATCATACTAGTCAACATGCCAATTTCTACAACCGCTGATTACCTGTCAAGTCCATATCCTGGCCGCACTTCGTGCAGTGTGCACACCCTTCTTCCCTCTTAGGTCCTTAGTGCGCGGCGTGACTGCTTCCCCAACTTCCCTTTCACCCCTTCGGGGCCACTGACTTGCCCACTCGGAGCGGCTAATGTTCGACGCAACACCCGAGCTCCATGAGTTCGCGACGTTTCTTGTATTCACTCCAAGCGTTCAACATTACCCGAGAACAGGATATTTCCTACGTGAATCAACTCTCAATGACGGCTAAACGCCGTGGCCGCTATCCATCACAGCAAAAACACAGAATAGAAGGAATCATTGAGGGATGGATAACGTTAAGTAGCGTAGACTAGAATTGAATGTGACAGTATGAAGTATGTATGTAAGTCAAGTATGTATGCAGTCGAAACCACCTTGCCCGAAAGAAAACCTACGCCAACCAAAAAGGACTCCGCCTCACTGATAATACACCGTCCCGTCCGCTGCCGGCACAGGGGCATAGTACGGATAATAGTACGTCGCCCCCGGCGGTGCGTACCCCCCGCCGTACCCATCATACGCCGCCTCGTACCCGTTCCCGTTCGCCTCGTACCCATTCTCATTCACCTCGTACCCATTCGCAGCCCCGCCCCGCCGCCCTCGTACCCGTTTGCGAAATACGCCGCTGGGTCCCCAGACACCGACGGAGACACAGAGTGCGACGGCACGAACGCCGCCGCCCCCGTGCGCAGCTTCGAGTTCGGCTGCGCGACGACAATCGCAGGGTCCTTGCGCGGGGAGAGCGGTTGCGCGCGCGGGGCAGGCGACGTCGGGCCCGTCCGCGGCTGCGACTGCGACTGAGGGGATGCCGCCCCCGGCGCACGTATCTCCACCCGCGCGGGGCGCACAAACGAAAACAGCGTCGGGTCCATCGACGGCGCGTGCGCGTGTCCCATGCTCATGGAGTGACTCAAGCCCATCGAGTGTGAGTGGTGGTGCCCATACGCGGTGGGATACATAACAGGCGGCGGGGCCTGCAGCACGACCGGCCGCCCGCTCGCGAGCTCGAACGGCATGCCTCGCGCATCGAGTGCGACGCCTGGCGGGAGCGGTGCATTGAACGGCGGCGGTGTTCCAAAGCCCGGGGGAGGAGGGGGCGTGGAGAATCCCGGTGGCGGTGTGCTGAAGCCGGGCGGCGGCGGCGGCTGTTGCTGCTGCGGGGGGAAGTTGGGCGGCGGAGGCGCGAACGTGGGGCCCTGGGGAAAGGCAAAGCCAGGGGTGGTGCGAAGGGGTAGAATGGGGGCGGGGCGGCGGTGAGCTGCTGGATTTGGGCTTGGATGGGGAGCGCAGACGGAGGGCCTGGCGGTGGGGACGCTGCAATGGCCAACGCGACAGCAGCCGGAGTCGGCTGCACCCAGCCGTCGGCGTCCGGCTGCAGAGGATTCACCGGTGGCGAAACAGGAACCGAGGCAGGCTGCGGGGGTAGTTTGACGGTAAAAGCTTCGTCCTCCGTGGGGGATGTGGCCTTCCCTTTGCCTGCCCTGGGTAGTCGTACGACGTAGTCAATGTCCGCGGCGGCGGGCTTGGGCGTAGGCTTGGAAGGGCGGTTGGGGCGAGGAATTGCGCGCACGATGGAAGCCTCTCCACCAGGCAGGCGCACGCGGACACCAGGGGGCTGGCCGGGACGGGGTTTGAGGGCAGGGTCAAAATAAAGGAATGCGTCGTGTTGCTTGGTCCACATGTGCTCGGGTTTCATTGCAAACCAGATGCGGCCTGGAACGCGGCCAGGGAGCATCCCGCGAGCTCTGAGGGACGGTGAACCGCGCAGCGGGGAACCACGCATGGGTGCACCGCCGCGGGGAATTGGCGGGCGGGCACGCATTTCCTCGCGGCGACGCTGCATCTCTTCATAGCCGTCATGAGTCCATGCGCGGTCTACTGGAGATTCTGCCGCCGGCTCAGTGTCGGTAACAGGTACCGAACTGTGGCCAGGACCAAAGAAACCACCCCGACCTCTCCGCGAGGGGGAAAAGATCCGCGTGCGCGACCGCGTCCCTGCCAGCGACCACGCCACCAGCCGCTGAGACTACGAAGATCCTTGTCCAGCAAACGGTCGTCGTGGCCCCAGAATTCTCCCACTACTGGAACAAAAGAAGGATCACTGTCAAGGCGATGCTGATACGCCTGGCGCGCGGATTGAGAACGCGGGCTGCGGAAGTCCGGAGGGGCTGGGGAATGGCGAGAACTGGATGCGACTGGCTGGAACTGCCGGTCGTGCTCGTCGTTGTCCTGATCATGCTCCTGCTCTGGCTCATCGTCTGTCGAATCTGGCTGAGGAGCTGCAATAAGAACCTTGCGCACAACGGCGTTTGTGTCCAGCTCGTCGACCATATCTGCCCAAGTAGCTGCCGGTTTCTCGTCTGCATCCGGGCTATGAGAGGTATTGGGTGTGAGACGACGAGAAACTGGCTCCGAGTTGGAGTCCGAGTCTGACTCGTCCTCGCTGTCGTTAGAATCGTCCGAGTCGGTCTGTGCTGCGCGCTCAATCTCCTCGTCGTCTGAGTCGGATGGATGCGCAACACGACCGCGGCGGCGAGTTCGTTTCGTCGGCATCGTGGTCAAAGAGAAAGCTTGTTGACTGTGGATTGGTAAGCACAGCCACGCTCGTCCTCTCACACCGCTACGAGGAGAGAGCACGAGTAAAGGGGCTTTTGCTCGTTATTCTCACCTGCGACTCTTTCTTATCTTCTTTGCCATTGCTCTGGTATGGCTCCGGGACAAGTGGAAAGTTCTATGGACTTGGTACTAAGAACGCGGGATATATAGGATGGGATGCGCCTGCCTTTGAATATGGTACTCTGTCTCAACAACGACGTACAATAACCTGCACCCTGCAGACGCAGAGCCGTTTTAGAACTACTTTTGTTCTCCCAAGTCCAGGACAAAGGCCGCCAAGAACAATACCAGCATTTTTGTTCGTTGGCACAAAAGTTGCTGTCCAAAAAGAAGATACAGACATAATTCGCTTGGTGTATAAGATTACAGGAGGTATTATAATGAACGCTGTAAGTATGTCTACACTTTCTCAAACCAGCCGGCCGCGCGATTTTTGATCAACCTCCAGCCTTCATGCAAGCTCCACGAAAGAAATGTTTCGATCTGGAATTTGAGTTTCCTTTCGCGTGACCTAGCATCTCGTTGATTCATCTATTGCGAAGTTCAGGGTCTCTGTCTCAAAGAAAAAATAAAAAAGAGCTTACAACACCACAGCAGAAGTCTACGCGGTGGTCGCATTGCTGCTACTAAATGGTCATCATGATTCATCAGACCAGAAAAACTTAGAAAGTAAATCAACTTACGACGACGTTCCAAAGGGAAACGTATTCGCCTGCGCTCCAAGGGTCACGCTAGCCTGGGTTGCGGGATCGAAAAACACAGTGGGGTCGTTCGCCGGATCCTGCGCCTGCACAAGCCCATTGAGCTCCGGGTTCTTCGGCGCCGTCTGGCAGAACACCGAGTTGCGCAGCGTGGGGGTTTAGTCTTGAAATCTGGCGGAGTGTTCTTCTCCGTCTGGCGGTATTCGATAGCGATGGCGAGCATGTTCTGTTGGGTCGTCGCGTTGAATTGTTTGCTCGCGTCTATCAGGTAATAATAATATTGAGTATTTATTTGGGATTGGAGGAGCCACTCAACCACGGTGGCGAGCGAAAGAAATAACGCACCGATAATTTGATCAGCCATATCTTGCTGCGTGCATTCTGCCTGCTTAGCTAGGAGGGGAGTGACTGCCGCACCGGCCAGTTTACCGCAAACCGCTCCGCCGCAGGCGGCACGCAGCTTCATAAGGACGGCGGGGTGGTTCTGCCCGAACCGACGAGGGTTCAGCTGTATTGCCCGATCATTTCTCTCGAGCCACAGCTCGCGCCCGAGGATGGGCTCCGAAGCGGAGAGCAGAGAAAGCGCAAGGACAGCAAGGCGGAAGACGGAGAGCATCTCGAGTGGTGAGTTGGTTGAAAATAAAGAGAAGGAGACAAGAAACTTGAAGGAAGGGAGAGGCACCTGGCCGTGGGGGAGTGAAGAAAAGGATGGAGGCGTTGGAGATTTATATCAGGGTCGGAGTTGCCATTGTTCTTTTTGTCCCTTTGTACTTCGGGTTTCGGCGGAGCACAGCAATCTGGAAGTTGGACGGCGATTCAAATGCTATGGTGTGTCGTTGTTGAACGAAACCCGTTCGTACGTGGTCCTGATCTCTTAAAGTCGGACGGCGATCCAAGTGCCATGGTGTGTCGTTGCTGAACGGAACTCGTTCGTGGGGGATCTCTGGAAGTTGGACGGCGATCCAAATGCCATGGTGGGTCGTTGTTGAACGGAACTCGTTCGTACGTGATCCTGATCTCCGCCTGCCAAAAGAACAAGGATTTTACTCGAGTGAGTCGAGTCGTCGTCCTAAACCCTGGATCCTTGTTCCATTCCAGCGACCGAAAAGCCGAGTCGTATTGACTGGGACCGCATACCAGCGAGCAGTTAAAGTTGAAACCTGCACACTAGACTAGCGTCCCAGGCTGTACATTGAATATTCGTTTGGAGCCTGTGTTTGAAACAAGTATCGGTCGGGCCGGTACGGCGCCGGCACTGCCACTGTGACGTGATCTGGCACGCACCTAGCGGCACCTTGCGCTCAACGTTGAACTAGCTTAGTCTAGCCCAGGCTCATGCGTTTTCACGACCTTCCTGACGACGTGGTTATATATTTATTCGAGCTGCTCGACGTGCCGCATATTCTCACCCTTCGACAAGTGAGCAAACGCACTACCGATTGACGCCTTTAACAGCTCCCAGACATGCAAACGCATGCATAAAATCTCACAACTGCGTATTGTGTGGACCAACGCATGTAACCACCAAATTCTGCACCAATGTTATCCTTTTCCCGCCGAAGTGGCCATTGACGCGCTCCCTGTGCCGGACCTTGAACGCCATGTCCGCCATGCATCCCTCCTGGTGGCGCGGTGGCTTTCAGACAGGCCTCCATACTGTGGTGTATGCTATGAATTTGACGCCACGGATGGCACACCCGTATATGATCTTCGCTTTCTCCCTGGGCACGCGGGGACTCGGATAATCGCTGTTTCCAAAAGCATCTGGTCTATCATTGCTGTCTGGGAACTCTCCGAGTCAGGTGCACCACCGCTCAAGCGATTCGAATGGTCAAAACGGAACTCCCTATTGGGGAAATATGTCATAAATGGCGACAAGACCTCAGATGCTGTACTCGCGGTGTCTGTGATTCAGGGAGGGTCTGTACTTGCTCTTGGCTTTTTATTTTTCTCCTGAATTATGGCAGTCATGCACACGTCGAGGTCTTGTCCATTCACAAAGAGTTGGGCTTTCGCTTGCTCGCCACAATAGACTCAACTTTGACTCCTGTGTACTTCCATGGTGATGTTCTCGTGCTTTGCGATCCCATCGATGTGTCGGTCGTCATGAACTGGAAGTCTGGTGTCTCTGCGATCCTTCGTCGACCACAGGATGCATCTCAGACGGCCATCTCCCTGGTTGGTAAATTCCATTTTGATGGGCATCAGATCCCTCATTGTCAGCAGAATGATCGCTGCATCCAGGTTGTGTTCTCTGTTGCAGGAATCCTGGTCGTCCGTGAGCGCTCGCTCACCTTGTTCCCCAACCCGCCCCTCACTGCCGACCCGCCCCTCGTCCATGCACCTTTCGCAATGCATTCTTTTGGTTGGGTCGACGGCGTCGCAGTGGCCACCATTCTCGGTTTAACTACTGATTCCAACATCGACTCACCGCCACCGCTCTCAATTCTTATTCGCCCCGAGTCAGACGATCCCTGGGCCGCTGATGACGACCATGAACTAGATCTCTACGTTTTACATCCCGAGCCAACTTTTCCGCACTCCACCATCCGCCCGTACACGTTTCCGCCGGTGCACACTGCACGGGTTCCCAGCTCACGCGGTTCGTTGCAATGCAGAGACCTCCGCCTCGGTGTGCACGGCACCGCGGTGTGGATCGAGCCGCAGGACCGCAGTTCCACGGGTCTGCTAGCCGACGTTCACGCGCCGGTTGCGCGCCAGAACGAGCGCCTCGTCTGTGCGGTTTTCCCTGGCCCGTTATTTCGTCCTGGGGCGGCGGATCCAGATTTGGGTGTCGCGCCCATTCCCGTACGGAGTCGCACACTACGTGCAAATGAATTGAACAATTGGAAGGCGCTAGACTACGATGAGGTGCGCGGGCGTGTGGCCATCGGATCGACGAGGGGGCGGATTACGGTTCTCTCGTTGGCAGAACTGCATCCCTGAGTACTGAGGGTGAGGCTGTATGTAACTCTCCATTCTTGATTGGATTTTCACTGATCTGAGAGCAGTTGATCTTGTTGGCTAGTCGCTGCGTCTCTTTCGCCGCTTTCTGCAACGGCCGCTTCCGACTGCATTAAATAAGCCCTTCCTTTGATCAATCCCCTGCACTAACATGAGCTTTGGAGGTTCTGATATTTCTAATTCCGTGATGCGCCTGCCCATGATTAATTTTGGCGCTGATTTGAACTGTCCATGCACATTATTATTATTTGGCCATCTAGCTCTGTTTCCGGGCGCGTACGGTCGTCATGGTCGCAAAATGAACGATAGGACCGTGAATGTCGACGGTTCCAGTCACTCTCGCTTGGGCCCCACAGTTCAATGTATCTTTACGGCCGTAAGTACATACCATGCAGGGCTGGTGACGGGCCGACGGACAGAGCGGACGGTCAAAACCTCTCCATTCTAAATTCTGCGACAAAGGTTGAGTGGTGACGAGCTCGAGCTGTCGACGGCGTACCTGCCAGTGTCCCCACCCGTTTGACGGCGGCCATTCATCACATCGATATCAATCTCATTTGGTCCGATTATTTCCGTCTCGGCGACCTCTGCGTCTGCGCGCTCTCCCTCGCAAGTAGTGTCACGACGTGTTGATTTGCAGCGCCGTCTCTATGGTTGCTATCTCTTGCTACAACGAAGGCGGCATGTCGCGGCATTCTTATTTAAACTCCTTCCCTCGGGTCTATTAGCTACCTCTGCTAATAATGGGGCACCACTGACATAATCTTCGGTATATTTACTTTGCACGCGGTCCTTTTCTTGTTCCCGTCCGTCGTCGTTGACGTATCTTCCTTGTCTGTCCACTTGTTAGATGTTGCCCGAAGCCAGTGGAAGCCGTTGTCACCTCAGATCCATGGAAATAATCGGATTGGCTGAAATCAAACATCTCAAAGACTTCTACTGGTCATCAGGTGCATTCATTTATTCCCATTGCAATAAGACTAATTATGAACAACACAATCCATGGACCATGAATCCTACACTGCATCATCGGTGAACTTATCGGCTCTGCCTTGGAAGTCCTCCATTTGGTAGTCAGCGCTTGAATGCACGACTCGCGAGATATTGACAGAGAATGGCGGTGCGCTGGGAGTGGATGCAACCTTTGCGTGGATTGACGTCTGTGACCATCCCAGCCCAACGCGGACGTGGATTAGCATGCACGAAATTCCGGTGACAGCTGGCCAGCAATCCGCTGCAATAAATTGAAGATTGGACTTAGTCTGGTAAGAGATGAGGAAGAAAAGTGTCCAGGTTCTACGTGGTTTCAGTTAATATTCAATAAAGAACATGCAGGATTGCAACACTAACGTGTAGAGCGCTGCGCTTTCAACGAGAACAGCGAGCAACGACTGAAGTGAGTGGACAGTGTGAGTGATTTACATTATTGAACATGGTGATCCTTGCCTTCAAATTCTGCGATCCGTAGGGCGAAACCAAGCGAGTATTTCGCCATATACGCCAAGTTATTGACGCTAGGTTCAAGACGCACGAGTTAGAAACAGGTCCGGGATAATCCCTCGATGTAATCACCTGTGCAATAAACATTGGCGCTATGAATCGCGGTCAACAAGGTTTTTGCAATTTAAACAAGGTTGACGTGCCATAGAGTAAGCACTGTGTCGCTCGTTATCCATCGACCAGCCGCTGTCGCGAAAATGTTCTGCCCAGGCGTATATTGCGATAGCTGGTAGGTAATCCCTCCACCACAAACTACAAGGAGCAGTAAGGAAGATGTTCAAAGATCAATATGGAAAACACTGACTTGCGAGACCAAGTGTTGTGAGCATCGGGAATATACATACATACATGTTGCGGCTCCAGATGATCTTAGCAATTCCGTCAGTGACATGTGAGTTGTATAGTCAAGATTTGTACCCATAGTCGGTGAATCTAGGGATTTGGAATTAGATGCACAAGAAAGTAGGCAAATCGATGTACAATCAAGGCATCGCCAGTGACCAAGGCCATAGTGAGAAAGCCGGTCTTCACGGCCTCCGTGATTTGTGACAGGTCCCCATAGAACGCGATAGGAAGGTTACCGTTTTCGAAATACACGAAAGCCAGGAATGACCGGTCGACCGTCAAAATCCAATGCTGAATTATTTCGATCAATGCGAAGTGCACGTATAGCCTTGAAGTTGAAACCTTTCAACATACCGCAGTGATTAACATAAAAAGAAATACGGGTCCGACGAAGATGGGAGACCTAATTCTGGACGTTTCGCCTCCCACCTTCGCTGTGGAATAACGGCTCGCCAGGAGGTACATCGAGGTGATAAAAAGAACCAAGTAAACTCCATAGAGGAAGGCCTCTATAGACACAGTCCCGAGATTCACAGCGACGAGAGGAACTTCCAGCACCATGATGGCAATGAGTGGAAGGCTGGAAGCCCGATCAACCGCAGCTCTTATGGACGATTCGGAGAAAACCTAAATACAACCGTGAGATTTTGATCGCTGATAAGATCATTTGCCAGTGGGCGCCGATTCCTTCAACGATCCTTATCACCAACGGTCACCAACTTATCAGTCATCCTGCCGGAGCTGATCCTACACGAGGTAAGGATGGATGTATTTTGGATCCATTAAAAGATTTGACAGTGACAATGGCGCAAAAGAGCCTTCTGGGGAGATAACTAAGTATAGTCGGCTTGTCGGCTCTACGGCCGGAAGAATGCAGGACATAAAGTTCAAAAAGGACTTGCGGCACCTAGAGTGGTTGTTAGCGGTTGTACGACCTTACTGCTGCCAATAGTTCGCTGCACTGGCGGCGGCTAATCTTCAACAAATGAGGACCGAGGTTTCCTGTCCACAAGGAAGATGCGGAAGATGATGACCAGGAACTATCACAGCGACCGAACGCGCCGCGATGATCAAGAAGCGCTGGTTCTGTGTCGTGGTGGCGTTCCAAGGTGGATTTCGGAACTGTGCCGGAGAAGTCTTCGAACTCCGCTCCCACTCCTCACTCGGGCTTATGTCAGCAAATAGGCGCGCGTTTGTTTGACCAATCCCACTGACCATACCGTATAATTTATCCTCCTCCTCCTCTGATCATCCTTCCTTCCTTCGTTCCATCGATCCACTGCATTTCCAACTCCCAAATGCGCTAGGGCCCTGTAAGTTATTCCTGGGGAATTAAAAACACGTTTTAAATACTGGTTTGTAAACAGGGCGTTTATAAACCGGTTTACAAACGGGTGCCTAAATTTGTAATTTATCAGCTTCCACATCCCAAATTTTCCTCCCTTCAGCTTTCCGAACCTTCTGTACCTCTGTCTCAACTCCGGCCGACCACTCTGGATGGCACTGGCCTCTTCAACAGGTTTATCGGGCCACAAATCCTTGGAAAATCAATGTGCTATATCAATTCAGTCACGGCAGAAGTTCAATCTGACAGCAAGCAAAATAGATGGTTGAGTTTTTGGTTGTAGGAAGTGACTCCAGAGCCATCTAAACCTGTGAGAGCCTCGGAACCAGGTGAATTTTGCTTGATTGCCAGCGGACATGCCTCTGATTATATAATTAAAAACCAGCCATTTGGTCTCGACCCCTTAAAAACCGGTTTGTAAACAGCGGTTTACAAACCGGTTTGCAAACACGGATTATTTACAGGGCCCTAAAATGCGCTCCAGGCACCGAGAACCTGATCGGCCGTTCTCAACTTCAACGCAGTGACTGCTGCCTTCCTTACTTCCAGAAATGAAG
>JARJCV010000277.1:0-59345 GCA_029281435.1 Mycena haematopus
TGTCTGATAGTGGGACGCGAGTCTTGACTGTGACAGCGACGCATTGTTCATTGTGTTATGTGGCGCCTCAAGCGCGTCCCGCCCGCACCCGGACCCGCGCCCTCCGAATTGCCCACCCTCATCCAATGACACCTCACATGCGCGAGGCTTGGGGAAAGCCCAGGGACGGATGCATGGGTGCGCATGGTGCAGCTAGGGCCGTGTGGCTCAGTGCGCATGGGAAGGAAGGCCCAGTGCTGGGTGACGTGCCCATCTTTGAAGCGAGGCTCGCGTCCCTCGGTGCGCTGGCGTTTGGAACTGATGGGGAAGGCCTCGTCCCTGGACGGCTCACGAGCTCGGTGTGGGAGTGTGGGCATCATCCCCACTGGCCGTGGCGTGTGTGCCCGGCATTCCACACCCCACTTTCCCACCTCGATCTCCAACTCGCGTTCATCTCCAAGCTGACGAGACGTACCTGACTTGCGCATGGTGATGGATGCACGATTTGTGTTGCGGGCAGATCTAAGATGTGTTCACCGCGTCAAATGGGCTACACTTGGGTGGGAGAGCATCGTACCGAGCTTCTGAATGTTGTGACGACAACCATTTACAGGCTGTCGAGCGGTTTGGTGGTCGGAATGTTTTTGGAAGACATCACGACGCGCTTTTGAGCTGGATGTGCGGGGGGGAGGCAGGGGTGGTGGTGGTACTGGAAAGGAACGCCAGTTGTTTGGCGATGTTTCTGCGTGATGCTTGCAGTGATGGGATGCCGGATCATCGGCACCTGCTCTTGAGGACTGTCAAGTGCGGTGTTCCGGATCCGCCGGGTCCGGCGGCCGAGACGGGTTCCGACTGGATGCGGGCTTGGCTTCAGCTCGTGCGCTGCGCCCGTCAGTACGCCCGAGGCCCGATTTCCGAAGAGACAAAGACTAGAGGGAGAAGGCAATAGGGAACCAACTAAGTCGATATTCGAACTAAGGCTACTACTTTACAATACTACATATTTATACTAAAGTCAAAATCCGAGAATGATCCGGGAAGTACAATAAAGACAATAAGGGTTGTGAGTCATCCGGAGATGGAGAAGATGTAAGAACAATAAGGACGACCTTTAACAATAAGATCCAATAGAGTGGCAAAGATTAGAGAGCCGGATCCGCGGGATAAGTCGGCCGGTGGAATTGCAACCCGGGTCCGGCTGGTCCCGGTACGGGACCTGACAAGGACACTTGGTTCAAATGCAGCATGGCATGTGTCGCATCTGATCTCAGGTGTCGTATATGAGGTGTGCCGCGGTTGTAGAGGTAGCTAGTGAGGTGCAGTCGAAAGAAAGAAACATATTTACGATAAAACAGCTCACTGCTTATATTAGGGGCTACGTTGATTGACGTCTCGATGAGAGAGACGATCGGTTTTCTCATATCACTACCGCCTTTTACTGCAAGCCGATACGGCAATCAAATAGCTCATCAGCAAAACACGATTTTCACTGTAGTTGCTGTAGTTTCGCGTAGTTTCGGCCCTATTACGTAGTGTTATGTAGTACTCCGTAGTTTGGGCATATTACGTAGTGGCCTGTAGTTTGGCTGTTACTATGTAGTTGGCCTGTAGTTTGGCCGTTACTACGTAGTTGGCCTGTAGTCGGGGCCATACTTCGTAGTTCACTGTAGTTGTAGGCAATAAAAAAAGAAAGAAAAAATATAAAAGTATTTTAAAAATTTGACCTCCCGTTATTCCGGTAGAAGAAGAATTACTTGGAGGGAAGTTGGCGAGAGGCCATAGCAGGTCAATTCCGAGTTGGATATTATTTGGTGTGTTGCCGATCTAGGATCCCATGTGGTGGTGTGGGTTCCTTGGCCTTATATGTGCAGACTGGTCTAGTAGTATTTGGCCTTCTTATAAACTCTACATTATCACGGGGTCGTCGGTTCGATCCACGCAGATAACATTAATTAAATTCATGTTGTATGTTAGTAAGGTCAGTAGTAGCAGTAACCTGGGATATTGTAAGTCAAGGTTAGTGGAGTCAGTACTTTGTGATATAAAGTGAAATTGAAGTAAGAACAATATTATTTTCATTGGAGAACTGACCAACTACAGTGAAATACAGGCCAACTACGGAGCACTACGTGGGCTGCCTGGAACTACACAGCACTACGTAAATGGCACCCTTGACTACAGCTACTACAGGCACTACAGACGCTACAGGTCACTATGTAGAGGTACGTAGTTGGATCAGGTTTTGCTGATGCTATGCTGATTGACGTCTCGATGAGAGAGACGATCGGTTCTCTCATTTCACTACCGCCTTTTACTGCAAGCCGAAACGGCAATCACTGATTGACATTGACGTCTCGATGGGAGAGACGCCCGGTTTCGCAAAAGCAGGGATCTCATATTTAAATTATGAAACGTAACAGGCGTATGAGATGAAACACCAACATTGATCTCTGATGGCGTTTGACAAATCGCCTCGTGGCTCGGTCCCGCCGATCGCTCACTTAGGAGCCTATGGTATGGCTAAGCAAAGGTCTCAAGACGGGTTCTTCTCCTCCCCAAATGATCCTCACACTTTCGACCTCATATCTCGATCATACTCTTCATTCGATGGCTACCCCCAGACTGGAATCCCAGCAACTTCGCAATCTTCTACCAGCTATGCTGTGCCTAGTTCAATACAACCTTCACTAGCACTTGCTCCGGATTTCACGCGCAGCTTGTCTCTGGGGAAACGGCGCCGCCAATCCCAGGACGAATTGTCGGGATCCGAGTCCCATCCCTCTCATTCGCGCGACGCGGGCACCTGGAGGACTTCCCCCATGTCATTCGAGCTGCCAGAGAGTACCCGTACCCGCGCTAAACCCAACTCTTCGACTGCACGTAATGATCTGTTTGCTCAGGTCAGCGGGGAGCGACTTCGAGCTGGGCGATCGGAAATGTGGGGGAGCGTCTGCCAGTGTCTCACAGGTATTGGACGTATGCACCAACTGTTACAAGGCAACTCTTACGATAATATGGGGTGCTGAAATCCTTTGTGGGTTGGATTCTTTCTCATCCTGTTTTGTTGGTGACCCGGTCGATCTATAGGCAGCGCATGTTTCTTTTTGCGCCGTGTGAGTGCCTTTGTAGACTCCTCCCCGTCTTCTCATGACTGTAGGATATACACGTCCTCTCATCCGCTGTGGTTTGCCGGAATGTACTTCGAAGACAATATCGTGAAGCCTGAGTACACGGACAACGCGCTCGAGACGGAAAGCGCATATTTGCGCTGGCATTGCTTCAATTGTCAAAACACCAGCCCCACTTCGTGGCGACACAGCGCGCTCTACCCGTCCAAGATCCTGTGTAACAGGTGTGGGTCATATGAGCACACTTACCTTAGGTCACGACCCCTGAGTTTCGACGAGCTGCGTGGCAAGGACAACGATACGCACACTGCCAACAGGCGGACGCCGACCGCTGACGGGCGTAAGCCGATCGCCGACAAGCGGAAGCCGACCGCCGACGAGCGGAAGCCGACCGCCGACGAGTGGACGCCGTCCGACAGGCCGACGCGTGGCAGCAGCTGGGGAAGCAGCAACAGCGGGAGCGATTGGGCCGTCCCACCGTGCTTGCCGCATATCCCAACTCCTCGCAGTCATCTTTAGACAGGTTCAGCGACGCAGGCAGCGGAGCATCGGTGATTCTTTCTTTCTGTTCTCCCCTCAGGGAGATAGGCACGTTCATTACAGTGAACCACTGCCGAACGAGCTGATTTTTCACGGCCTGGTGCGACATATTCTCGCTTCTTGCTTACTGTTTCTCAACAACCAATATCCAAAGGACTTGACTGGCACAGTAAAAAAGCTGGATACATATCCTTTCGATTCTGGAGGCTCTGCTGATATCTATAGCGGGTCACTGAAGCGGGTCTAAGGTGAAAAAAAAGCTATTTCACTTCAATATGGCCGGCTGATCAGTTTCCGCTGCAAGATTGCGATCAAGATTTATCGCCGTTTGCATTCCGAACCAGAAGAGCTAGCACCAAAAAAGTAAAGTAAGTTTGTTTCTTCAGAAGCGTCAGACGTCTCTGAGGGCGCTGTGGTGATCTAGACATTATATGACTCCGCCTTATCCTGGAGCCGACTGAACCATCCAAATGTTTTACGATTCCTGGGGGTTTCTCTAGATCTGGGGCTTTCTCCTGCGCTGATAACACCGGTCTGCTCAACATGTATAATGAAGGATCTCAAAGTGAATGCAAAAGACCGGTTTGAAAGGCTGCAAATGGTAGCCTAACTCGATGTTTCAATCTTATGTGTCCGTGTTGAACATTTCACAGACGATTGGCGTCGCTCAAGGACTGGAGTACCTTCATTCGCAAGGGATTATTCACGGTAATCTCTGCACGGTCTGTTCTATACACGGCCCAGTATTTCTCAGGGTGACTTATGTTCGCAGAAAAAGATGTTGATCGCTCAGAACGGCTTTCCAGTAATCTGTGGCTACGGGATGTTTAGCATTCTCGGTCCCTCCGTCAATTCCACGTCATTATTATCTGTTCCCATTCGATATGCTGCCCCTGAATACTTTTCCGATGAGTCCAGCACATCCTCCGTTCGGACGACAGCAGGTGATGTTTTGCCCTTGCCATGGTCATACTAGAGGTATGTCATTTAAATCAACATATTTTTCCTTGACCTCCTTTGTGCATCAGATTCTATCTGAACTTGAGCCTTATCATCACCTGCCAACTGAATTCGGCGTTTTCAAGCACATCCTCCAGGGCGGTCGCCCCATTCGAACCCATCTAGATCACCAGGTAGTCACGAAGCAAATCTGGAACTTCCTCACTTTGCTGTGGGATCAGGAGCCGTCTTCGCGGCCAGTAATGAGTGATGTAGTGGCTAATCTGACGACAATGTGCGTGAGGCTGTGAAGACAAGATGATGCTTATACACCCACAGAGGAACAGCGAATATTGCGAACCTCCCTCGGTGCGTGATCATCTCGTACCGCTCGTTTTCCCTAATCACTCCCTTGTGTAGCCAGCGGCGAGCTCCGGAAGCGATCTTGTAGTTCTGTTCCGATATTCCCGAGGTTCTCACTCAATACTATGCTACAGGAAGAGAAAATGTCAAGCGGAGAGGAAACCAGCTTCGTGAGATGCCATGACCACACGGTCTATGAATCTCACCACTTTTCAGGAAACCGCTCCTGTGGATTTCCACGGCCGAGACCTCACCGGCCGCATAAAGCAGGTCGACCAGTACCCCTTTGCTGGCGGTGGAAACTCAAATATTTACCGCGGGACTCGTTCCGATGGGCGCAAAATTCGCGTATGTGTTCGGGACTCGGACGGGAGATTGTCCTTAAATGTGCAACAGGTTGCGATTAAATGATTCGCATGTCAGACGACGGTTCCGGCCAGCAAGGGCAGATGTTACGGGTAAGCCATTCGTTGCCCTCGTTTCATAAGTTATTCATTCTGTTAGCGTTTAAAACGCGAGGCCGAAATCTGGAGTCGGCTTAGACACAAAAATATTCTTCCATTCATTGGCGTCTGCGAAGATCTGGCTCCCTCGCCAGTACTGATATCGCCATTTTATAAATTCGGGCATGTCGGAAAATATCTGACCAAGAATCCTGAGACCAATAGGGAGAGACTTGTGAGTGCTGTGCAGCCCCGCCACCATTGAGTTACTCATACACGTTCTGAGCAGACTCTTGGTGTGGCCTCGGGGCTGGAATTCCTCCACAACAATGGTGTTGTCCACGGAGACTTGAAAGTGGCAAGTGTAATTCCTCTCATTCTCATCAGGAAAAAGCCAAATGGCTATGGGCTGCCACATAGACCTGCATAGACGTCATAGACGCCATAGATGCCATAGCAACGTTGCTATGGCGTCTATGAGTGTCTATGTAGGTCTATGTAACTGCCCATAGAGCCCATAGCCATTTGTATGACGGTCGTTATTGGACAAAACCCCAGTGCGCATGAATGAGCATCAGTGCCATCGGTGCGCACGAATGGTCATGGATGCGCATGGGTGGCCATCCATGACCGATGCGTGCCGAGTTTGTGCTCATCTCTTCCGCTCGCAGGTAGCATGCATGCTGCTGTGATCACAGACCTCTCCGTCAAATTTCACCATCAATGGTGCATGCATGCCGCCATCGGTTGGGATCTCGTTACAATTCAGGTTCATTTGGGAATTTCGCGCGGATTCCGACCTATTTCAATGTTGATGAATGTAGGGGAGACAACAAATTCTGATACTTACCTATATTGATTGAACAGGATTGGGAAGCAAAACAGGAAGGAGATGCGTCGGGAATTGAGCTAAGTAATACCATTCTTCCTGGACAATGGCAGGAAAGAAAGATTGTCCAGGAAGACAAGGACATATACAAATCAAAATCGTCGGGTGAGAGAGCACGGAGGACAAAAAATATTATTATGGAGCTTGAAGTTCTTCCCATCTGGGGTCCATTTTAGCCTAAAAAATCGAGTGGTGGAAGTGCCGTGGCCATGCGCATTGATAGTCATGAATGCGCACAGATGCAGGGCACATCCATGCGGTATAGATGCTCATGGATGAAATTCTCACTGAAATAATTGGCATGCAGTCAACATGAATGCACATTGTACCTTGCAATAACTTGGCATGCATGCGCATGGGCCAGGGATGCATGCTCATGCGTGCTCATGCATTGGCATGGATGAGCATCAATGCTCATGCATCGGCATCGATGAGCATCGGGGTTTTGTCCAGTAAGGACAGTCATACATTTGACTTTTTCCTGATGCTTGTCGCTTTCTCTGAGACTGGACTCAGCAAAATGTGTTGGTGGATAAGGGTGGTGTTCCCAAGGGGTATGCACCGGCAAATGCCGAGACACCGGCTGGGGGTAGGGGGGTCTCGAAGGGCTCTTATTCCACTTTTCCGACCAAGGTTCAAAATGGTCTGAAAACATGTTTTGGATGATTTTTTCAAAAAATGTGAAAATATTTATATATTCACGTGATCATCAACCTCGGGCCGCCCACCAGGCGACCTAAAATGTTGGTGGGACAAGGTGCCAAAAGAGATAGAAGTTGTTAGGTTTCAATTCATCCACAAGAAATATGAATGTGCCCAGCTGTAGAGGTCAAGTAGAGGTACAGGACTAGAAAAAAATTATTGATCGGCCGACGGGATTACCGGATTTGGAAGTGGCTGTGCTCGGCTAAGGGGGGTAGGTAGGTCGAAGGGCCTTAATCCACTTTTCCGACCCAGTGGTCGAAATTTTAATCTCGCTTACCCCTTGGGTGTTCCGTGCATATGTGACTTTGGCATCTCCAAGATAGTCAGCCGTCGGGGGTTTACCACGTCAACCGTCGGCACAGCGCCTTATATGGCTCCAGAGTTATTTTTCGTCATTGACGGACCCGCCACGAGTTCGGAGAAGTCACACTCTCCGAGTACAACGACGAGTTCCGATGTATATTCTTTCGCTCTGCTAGTGCTTGAGGTGCGTTGACCAGGACTCCTTGTACTCACGCGATGAATTCATTATCGTAGATTCTAACGGGCGAACCTCCCAAAGCGCGGCCCAATAGACCCATCGTCACCGCGCAAACCATTGCCAACCTAGGGCCTAAGCGGACGGACTATGATGAGGGGAAGGTGTCTCCAAGGACATGGGCTGTTCTGGATCGATGTTGGTCGTTCAAGCCGCTGTCCCGACCAAACATCTCAGCGGTACATCGTGACCTGGCCGATGGCCTTTTCTCGCCACGTCCCTGCCCGGTTTCCCTATAGCACGCTCATCTCCTATGGAAGGCAAGGGAAGGGAAGCAAATCATGACTTAGGTTAGGTTACTTAGGTGTCCCAACTTGCAACGGCAGTCGAGTCTGTTGGACCAGATACTATGTACTAGACAGGCATTCTACAGATAGATGTATTTCCCGCCAGTGGCAAAAAACGACAGGAACGGCAAAGGAACGGCCACAACAATAAACGACCTTTGACTTTCCAACCTTCGAAGCTTGGACAGTGGGCGAGAGCGCTCTCACCTCATCGTGCGTGAACCTTTTTTGATTTGATCCATGCCTACTATTAGTACTAAGGACTCATCATGGAATTGTCTAGGTATCCAGATGCCAGAATGAACCCGAAGAAGGAGTGAATAAGAAATAAGGCGGAGGGCAGAACAGAACAGAACAGAAGATGGAGGAATTCATAAGAAGGACTTGATAAGAATATGATTCGAGAACTAGTCTCTTATAAACAGACGCTACAACATTTCTCACTCGTACCTCGTGTGTTCTAGCGATGAGGCATTTTTGGCGCAGAGAAGATCGGGTCAAGTCGGGGGAGGAGCAGCGTGAAGCCGGGTCGAGTCGAGTTCACGTCGAATGATAGCTTCGTGTGTGTGCCAGGAATTACCCGACTCAAAGGCTTGGTGGACAGCAAATCCACGATGAAGGAAGCCAGCCAACCAGGCCTACTTATATATACAGCCAGAAGAAGAGCCGAACAGAACAGACCACGAAAGCGGACTCAGAGGACTTGATAATGATAATAATAAGAATAAGATCGATGAGACCTCTGTTTTGGCGCCCCGCCTGAGAAGATCTGATCAAGTTGGGGATTCGGGGCAAAGTCGAAGGCTTCAAGGATTGTGCTGTTACGAGGTCAACTCGACTGATAGCTTGGAGTGCCGGAACTTGACCAGAGATGCTTGCCGGCAAGGGCATCAATACTCCAGAGGGCTTTCTGGCCCCAACGTGCTGCAAGAAGTTCGTCGGGAGTCTCGTAAGTAGGGGTGAAAGTCGAAGTGGCTGAAAAGAAGCGGTCGAGATGTGCTCTTGAACGTCTTGCAGGTGAGGGAGAGGGTGGGGAGAGTGGTTTGAGGACTACATCGAAGATCTTGAGCCAGATCTCGTTGGGAATTTGCTCTGCAGCAACCATGGTCATCTTGATGGTTGGCCAACTTGGGTAAAAACGACCGGCAAAAGCCGATTGACAGCAGAGGCTGTGCACTGCCTTTCGTCTCCGCATTCATTTCACCAAGGCTCAAGCAAGACCACTACACTTATCCCGAAACGATTTCCGGGTTACGAATCCGCCGCTGGGTGCACATCCAGCAAGACCAGTCTAGTCTTTGGACATGGCCGTAGTTGCTGTCGGGCTGGATTTAGCCGCTGCTTCAACAACTTCTCAACAAGTCCGGGGCTTGTCAGAACATCAGCAATTATCCGCCGAACCGACCTTCCTCTTAGAGTTTGTGCGTGTTGGCTGTGAAGACTTTGCGCCTAGCGCGTTCGGCGACTCGGACTCGTTCAAAGAGATTCGAAATCTTCTCTCGGAATGTCCCATCGTCGATGCTGTTCGCTGCCACGACCAGCCCCTCTGGATCGTCCTGACGCGTGCAGCCCGCCCCCGGCACGCCGTTGCCCCTCGTGTGCAGTGGGCACGCTCCCTGCAATGTCGTCGATTCGTCTCCCGCCCTGCGCGTCTCGAGTCCTCCCACAACGTGCACGCTGTGGTGAGAGCCCTCGGCAGCCCGCGAAGTCCGGTACGTACGCTCACACCTCCTTCTTTCCTTCCTTCCTTCGCAATCTTACTCACCAAAACAAACGTAGGATGAATAGTCTCGAGTCCATATACGTCCAGCACCTAGACGAGATGACGTCCTCCGTACACGCGGAAACCCATATCCCCACTCCGACACCAGCTCCAACCGCGCCACCTCGACGCCCCTCCTTAATGCGATGCCCGCGCGCGCTACAGCCCGTCCGCGTTCTCGCTTACCTCCAGCTCGTTCACCACCTGCTCTGCTCCGTCTTCGTCTTCGTCGGGGTCGGGCCCGGGCAACTCCTCGAACTCACTCTCGTCCACGTCCCCAAACGCGGGGTCGACGCCGCAGTCACGGTCGCACAAGAAGGCAGCGGGCACGGGCGCGGGCACGGCGCCGCGCACGCTGCTGATGCTTCGGAAGGACCTCGACTCGGTGCCGCTCAGCCGTCGTAGTCGACGAGGATGGGGTGCGGCGCGTCGACGTCCCGGATGTCGCGGCCTCCCGTCCGCGCCTATCCCCCGTGTCGTAGACCCAAAGATGATGTCCGTCTCTTTAAGCGAGCGAGCGGCCTTTGGTCTCGGGGATGATGACTTTGGACGCGGGCGGGGTGATGGCCTTGGACGCGGGTGGCGGGTCGGGGGTGGCTAAGGAAAGGAACGAAGGAGGGAGTTAGCGATGCGATAGCGATAGATGGAAGGTGGGAGGTTAGGGGGGCGGGAATGTGACTGCGAAGGGAGAGAAAGGTTTCGACAAGCAGCCGTTGGAGCAGTCGACGCCGCGCACCGCACGACTAGAAACCCGTATCGACTGTCGTCCACGCCCGCACCGTCAAGCAGCCAGCAGCCGACCACGATCATCCCATGCCCATCCTCTGCTATCCTCGCGAAAAAAAGGGCAACGCACCAACACTGCTCGTCGCCGGCGGCGGGAACTGCTTCAGGCGCGCGACGGCAGGCAGCTCCTCGACCTCGTGCGGTCACGGTCGCACAAGAGGGCAGCGGAGACGGGCACGGCGCCGCGCGCGCGCTGCTGATGCTGCGGAAGGACTTCGACTTGGTGCCGCTCAGCCCGAGTAGTCGACGAGGATGGAGGCGCGGTTGCTGTGCACGTCGACGTCCCGGATGTCCCGTCTCCCGCGCAGCCGTCCGTACCTCCTGTGTCGTACATCCAAAGATGATGTCCGTGTCCTTAAGCGAGCCTTGAGGATGATGGCCTTAAACGCGGGCGGCGGATCGGGGCTGGCTAAGGAAGGCAGCAGGTGATAGCGATAGGTCGGGGGTGGGAGGGGGGAGGGAATGTGACTGCGAAGGGAGCGAGGCCTCGCCACACCAGCTGCCAATCGATTTCACAAAGCTCGCAGTCGACGAACGCCAGCGGACCCGCCACACGACGCGACGCCAACAGGTGCCCGGCGACTGGCTGGCTGGCGCCTAGCTCACTGCTCGTTCACCCCGCCAAGCAGCCAGCAGCTGACTCACGATCACCCCATCCCGCTCCATCCAGCTCACTCCTCTCCTCCCTTCCTTCCCTCCTCTCGAGAAAAAGCAACGCATGCGCACCGACACTGCTCGGGAACGCGCCGACGATGGAGACGAAGATGCCCATGGCCAGCCATGCCCATGCCCATGGCGGAGATGAGCGCGCACGAGGGAGTCGACGAAGAAGAGGCCTTGGTCGCGACGGCCTGGCAGGGGGTGAGGTTTTCGTGGCATTATGGAGGGGGAGAGGGGACATGATGGATGAGGTGCATGGGAACGAGGGAAGTGAAGGAGGCAGAAGGGAGGGGACGAAGGAGGGGAGGGCAGACGAGGGAGGGGAGCGAAAGGAGACGAGGGAGGGAGACGAAGGAGAGGAGGGGAGACGAAGGAGGGAGGCGGGTCGCGCCGTAAGCGGGAGTACCTCCCATCCTCCCTCTCGCTCTCTCTCGCTCCCCCTCCCCCATCCTCATCGCCGGCGCAGACCGCAAAACTCACCTTAACAACCCCATCAATCCCACTCACCAGCAGCGAGTTCCTCGCCCCTGTACACCCGATGTCGGCAAAGGTCTGTGGCGCGTTTTGCCCGCCCCGTTGATGGAGGGAGAAGATGAAGAAGGCGATGATCATGAGGAAGCTGAAGCCTCCCGTTCCTCCGCGATCGTAGCGAGCTCGGGGATGACGGCGTCGTCCGTCGAGGGCGGCGGCGCAGGTACGCAAGGTTCGCGAGGCGAGGGAAGGCGGGGATTCCTGGCTGCACAGTTACGATCTGAGGCGGACTCCATCGTATGGTGTTTTTATGAACGGCATGGTCACGAACCCAGCGGGGTTCACATTCTCTGACAGTGACGGCACGTACCTGCCTTATGGAAGCTACATCGCGGCTGCATCACGATGCTACGCGCACGCAGAGGTCTTTGACGGCTTTCGTTTCGCGCGCATGCGGGGGGGTGAAGGGGGCACGGAGGCCCAGACGCGACCTTCCTCTCGTTCGGGCTAGGAAAACACGCATGTCCCGGTGTAAGTTTCCCTTCCTTCTTTCTTTGATTTCCACACTTCTTGCTCACTGGTCATTGGCAAACAGCGGTTCTTCGCAGTCACAGAGCTTAAACTCATGCTCGCGTGTATCTACCAGAATTATGATATCAAACTTGAACACGGGGGTGTGCGTCCGCCGAGCGACTGGTTTGGGACAACGTCCGGGGCCAACCGGGTTGCGAAGGTGCTTTTCCGAAAGCGCCGATAGAGCACGTGATGAAGTTGAACATTTGGTTCAACTTCGATCAATTCTGAAATTCATGGAATTGGAAAGCGGTTGGCTGATTCGTTGTGCGAGAATATTGAACTATGTGTACGGTTACTGCTTTGAAGTATGTGATTGCAGATACGAATCTGACTTGGGGACCGTCATGCAATTCGATGCAATTCAGTGCAATCAATCGAAAATAAGGCGAGATTCATAGAACTCTTGGAGCTGCGAACGGTAAATGGGCCGTCAGCTGCTTGGTCTGGAGTGTTCGGAGCTGACACGCACCATCTTTGGGTACTTGTCCGCGAATGATTTGGAGTCTTCTCGGATGCGCTCACCTCCATGCCTGATTTTGTCCTTGTAGAATGTAGACCGAGACGAGCGCAGACGATACGTACAGCTCAAGATATACAAACAGCTTATCAGCTTCGCGCTGGACGCCGTCGATCTTCTTGATGAGGTGATCCCATGTCGGCGCCTGCATGTGTTCTTGCATGATCCCTTCCGCTTTATCTGGCGGGGGCTCCACGGATGTGGCTTCGGGTATGGCAAACGCAACGGATTTTTTGGGGGGCTTCTTCGACACGGACTTGGGGCCGCGCTTCTTGGCCAGAGAACCATCCGCATCAGATGTGTCGTCCACCATACACTTGGACGTGCGCTTGGTTCCGGCCGCCTTCTTCAGAGATTCAAGTTTTCTCTTTTCGTTGAACGCTGTGATGAGCTCGGTCGCGTTCCTGCGCCACAGGCTCGACAGAGAAATAAGACTTGAAAGCTGCGGATAAGACATACCCAAGATCATCCTCAGCCATCCAGGTGCAGCGTTCGTAGCCCACCCATTTGATGAGCTAACCCATCTTGTTCTGGAGTGCGAAGAACGGTGAGTTTGAACGTTTCGCGACCCAATAACTCGAGGCGGACATACTTTCTCCCTTTTTGCGTCGAGAATGGCCTCAACCTCGTAGTACACCCACTTATCATCGCCACCTTCCTCGCCACCCTCTCCGTTCTGTTGGCCGGCTTCGCTGTCCTCTACTTCCGAGTCGCCCTCGTTCTCTTTCGTCTTAGAAGACGACGGTTTCCGTCTTGTTTTCACCCCGTCGCTGGCGCTACTGGATGCGGGGGAGCCTGGAGACATAAGCAGCAATCGTGCAAAGCTTGGTGTTTGCAAACGATATCGATTCTACGCGTGCGAAATTTGCAAGTCCACGTGTCAAGATATACCAAAGATATACCTCAGTCTGCAATAGTGGGGGCCCTCCGGGGGAACCTGGTCACTGTTTGAGAGGTTAATTGTCCTATAGTAAGCTCCGTTGGTACGTATCCATAAGAATCAGTGATCGAATGGCACAAACATCGTTTGTCTTCCCGGAAAAAACCGGACCAAGAACTTTCACCAAGGTTCCACTACCACACGAAACATAAGTACCTGAGATGTGATTCTCTTGGCTCGACAAAAATCCGGTTCCGGCTCGTTCACCAGCTCAGCGTTCCCCACCTGCTTTTCTTGGTCTTCGTCTTCGTCGGGCTCGGGCAGCTCCTCGAACTTGTTCTCGTTCTCGTCCACGTCTTCACACGCAAACGCGGCGGCCACGGTCAGCGGGCACGGACGGGCATGGGGAAGCCACCGAGCGCGCGCTGCTGATTGATGTTGCGGACGGACCCCGACTCTGTGTCGCTCAGCGGGGATGGGGTGTCGCTTGGTTCTTCTCGTCTTGGCCCCGGATGTGATCGCGGTCGAGCTCCGTCTCCCGCGCAGCCGTCCGTCCTGCCTGCCTCCTGTGTCGTAGACCACAAGATGATGTCCGTGTCCTCAAGCGAGCGAGCGGCCTTGGCCCCGGGGATGATGACCTTGGACGCCGGCGGAGGATCGGGGTTGGCTGAGGGAAGGAAAGGCGGAGGGGGTGAGCGATGCAATAGCCATAGCCATAGCGACAGATGGAAGGTGGGAGGTTAAGAGGGAAGTACTCGCCACTCCAGCTCCCAATCGATTTCACACAAAGCCCGCAGTCGATGCCGGCGGGCCGTCCAGCCCACCCGCCATGGCGCCAGCAGGCGCACGGCGACTGGCTGGCACCTAGCTCACTGCTCGCCCGCACCGCCAAGCATCACCCACTCTTCCCCTTCCCTCCTCTGGAAACAAGAGCAACGGCAGCGGAAATTGCTTCAGGAGCGCGCCGATGATGATGAAGAAGAAGATGCCTATGCCCGAGCGAGTCGACGGAGAGGACGTCGCGACGGCCTGGGAGAGGGTTAGTTTTTCGTGTGCGTCGTGAGGGGAGAGAACGGATGAGGTGGATGGGTGGGCCGAGGGGAGAGAAGGAGAGACCAGGGAGGGGGACGAATGAGGGGAGCGGAGACGAAGGACGGAAAGAATGGAGGGTGTGTATGGAGGCGGGTCGCTCCCCAAGCCGGAGACAGCGCTACCCCGGGCCGCCGGCTCTCTTGTTCCCCCTCCCCCATCCTCATCGCCAGCGCAGACCGCAAAACTCACCTTAACAACCCCATAAATCTCACTCGATGATCTCTAGCTTTCTCGTTCTCCCTCCTCCCCCATCCTCATCGCCAGCGCAGAGCGAAAAACTCACCTTAACAACCCCATGAACCCCACTCGCCAGCAGCGAGTTCTGCGCCCCCGTGCATCCGATGTTGGCAAAGATCTGCGGGGCATAGTACCCGCCCCATTGCTCCATTGCTGGAGGGAGAAGATGAAGAAGGCGATGATAATGAGGAAGCTGCGGCCTCTCGTTCCTCCTCGATCTCAGCGAGCTCGTGGGTGATTCAGCCGGCGTCGTCGAGGCGTCGCAGGTCCAGTACACAAGATTAGAACTTCGCGAGGGCTTCTTCTGAGCGGTTGCACCGTTGGGCGAGGCGAGGTAACGCGGGGATTCCGCAGTCACGATCTGAGGCGGACTCCACCGTCTGGCGCGATGCGCGGAGGGGGAGGAGACATCAAGCAACGGCGTGGACGTCGACGTGGATGTGCCAGAACCCCGGACGCAGCTAGGCACATCTTGGACCTTTTCGGTATAAACATTTATACTTACCTCAGTGGAAATGCGGCTCGATACCGATATAGGTGCCCGATACTGATAGTGAATACTGAGCGGAGTTTGAAAACACGTGGTTCCCGGACCGACCGTCCGCTGTCAGTGTCAAGTGTGGGGCTGAGAGTGGTCTCCGAGGCTTCCACATCTATCTTAAGTAAACGCCGTGTCGCGTCGCGTTCGCATCGCGTCCCGAATCTATTCAATTTACACGGTGATCTTACACCCTGAATATCCTGGATTGAACTGATTTATATACCAGCACAGGAGTTACGGCTGGAAATGGAAGGCGCGAGCTTGCAGGAAGATGTGGTGATGGATGGGACGGGCGACGTTGAAGGGAACAGGTAAGGTTTTATTTTGTTCTTATTCACATTGTTCCCTCACTTCGAATAGGTTTACTGATGCAGGCCAAGATGCGGGCCAGTATACTTCATCTGTACATCCAAATGTGCCGGACAAGCGCGGCCCCGGAAGACCGAAAGGCTCGCGCAACAAGATACCCTACACACCAACTGACGAACTCTTGGGATCAAAGCGACGTGGGCGGCCGCGTGGGAGTGGTCCGAAGCAACTAGCACGAGCACGGGGCGAAATTGAAGCAGAACCGCCAAAACGACCTGTCGGACGCCCATCAAAAATGCCTCCACCTCCGTCTACTTCTATTCGTTTGGGAAACGAGGTGCGTGGACATGTTCTACGTAGTATACCAGTATTGATCAAACTATCTAGGCACGCACTGTTCGCGGCATCCCTGCAGTTATTCGTTCAAAAAATTTTGCGAGTGCAGCGGCCAGCGGGAACACAAACCCTCTCCATTCAATCTTCAATAAATCGACCAGCTCTACGCCATCAGCAACGGTTCCTATATCAGAGTCGTCACATACCATTTTTGCTACAACACCGCAATCCGGCTTCACGAAATCCACATCCATTCCAGAAGTCGACGAGGACGAGGACAGAACAGAGGACTACTCGGGGCTCCTAGACGACGGCGTGGGAGAAAATGACGATGATGATGAAGGGATCGAGGAGGATGAGGGCGATGAGGAAGATCCAGACGCCTCGCCTCCAGATGACGCGACTAAATCAAAGCCGAGTCGTCCTTTGCGTCCCCTCCCTAAATGGCTCGAGACACAGTTCAAAGAAAGACTTGCTGAGGCTGCCGAGCGCATCGACGGTGTACCAGCTCTGTATTGCCAGTTGAAGACCTTCTGGTTTCCCGTCGCGGACGCATTCTTCTCCCTCCAACATGATATTGAATCTGTTACCCCTCAAAAACTCTACCAAGCCGCATTTTTTCTGTGGGATCCCGAAGCGCTGCTACCGGCAGGCGATAGAATTCGATGCCCGAAGTGTAATTTCTCTGGCCTCAGTCGGAATGGTCACCTCGCTCGACCTCGCCGCATCGTGGATCTTGATCACAACTTTTGGATCATTGGCTATCGGTACCGATGCCCGACCTGCGTCTCGAAATCTGGCAAGAAAACCGTAACATTTCGGAGTTGGGACTCGCGAATCATTTGCAATCTTCCGCGCGCACTCGCTGCCTGCTTCCCGGCAATGTTGACGTCAAGGAGCGGGATTTCTGAGAGTGTATTCATGTTCATGCGCTCCTGCTTTCAAAGTGGGATGGGCGCAAAGCAATTTTCCGATGCGCTTCGTGTGCGACATCTCGAAAATTACGACAAACTCCATATCCAATACTTGTCTACACTTGCGCGCGGCAGGGAAGTCTATGAATTTTGCCAGAAAAAATTCCCTTGTTTCCCGCCCTTCGACGATACCTCTCCGGAGGGGTACCATGGCTTTGTTCCAAGCTCTCAGTGGCTGCGCGACCTGTTCGACAAATTTATCGAGTCCCATGGTCCTGATTTCGATCAAGCCATCTCGCTTCTCAGCGCATTAATTTGCGCTATTGACCACAGTTTCAAGGTGCGTCTGTTTTACGTTCAAGAGTATCCTATTCTCATCAAGGGGAACAGCTGGCAAAACACATTGCCAAAGTAAACGGCGAACAGGTTTTCATTGCCCTTCTCACAATCACAAATGAGAAGGGTGAGATCCGAGTCTGCAACTTGGTCGCCACTAAGTCACATTCTCAATTTGAGCTTGCCCTCACTCGCATGTGCGAGTCGCTTCGGCGCTTTGGTCATGACCAGCCCGCAATCTTTTACACTGATAATATGGCTGATAAAGACTTTCTCGAGCGTTGTGTTCCCTCACTCCGAGACGCTGTCATTTCTGTGGAGAAATACGCACATCTGCCTTCCCTTGAAATTCCCTCTACTATCACGACCACTGTGCTCAAGTCTGCTTCTCTGATTGATGAAGTCTGCCGCAGCATTCTCATCGACCTTCCTGACAACGACGCAAACCATCAACTGGTTCTATTCTTGGACTCAGAATGGAATGTCGAAACCTCAGATCGAGGATATGTAACTGGTCGTGGGGCAACAGCTGTTCTCCAGATTGCCTACAAAGACCACATCTATGTTCTTCAGGTATTTCAGATCCTTTGTCTACACAGTGTACTGACAATTCATAAAGATCGGGGCATTGATTTCTGCGGGCAAATTGCCGTTACAGTTGAAAAATATCCTCGAAAACCCGAAAATACTCAAGGTTGGACGTGCTGTGAGCGGTGATCTCAAGTATCTCGAAGAATCGTGCCAGTCGCGGAGGCCATTTGTTGGCGCAGTTGATCTCGCGCATCTGGCGAAAGATCGACTTGTGATCACCTCTGCAAAGATGGGCCTCGCTGACCTCTGCGCAAAGATTCTTGGTAAACGGATCGACAAGAATGTTGCGGAACGAGTTAGCAGCACGTGGGAGTCCGATCTCTCTGATTCCCAAATTCGCTATGCGGCGCTGGATGTCTACGCATGTCATTGTGTATATGACGAGCTCGTCAAGATCGCCGTACCCGCCCCACTCCCGGATCCCATCCTCATTGGCACATCTATCGTTCTTTTCCATGACTCCCATTCCCGACTCATTGCACGTGGTAATATTGCTGCAGTGGATGGCTCATACGACTCCATAAATATCACCCGGAGTCGTGCTTTGATTGAAGTTACGGAGGTCATTGTTGGAGCAGCTATCCTCACCACCCACGGTCGCAAGCCCCTGTCTAGTTTCGGACCAGTACCCTTCAAGGTGGTTTGCCTGCGGAGCCACCTGCGGTTATCGACGTCGACTGGATCTTGCATTTCTGATGCTCCTCCTCCTCCCCCTCCCGCTATGCTTCTACCCCCTCCTGCTGATACTCCGTCTCCTTCTGACCCTTTGGAACCCGGTGTTGGGACATTGATTGAGCAGGAGCTCGACGCGGCCGCAAATCACGATCCGTTATCCTTGAAAAATTATGCAGTTGATCCGCAAAGTCAAACAGAGGGTCATGCAGTACTTGCCGAAGCTCTTCACGCCTGGCATATCTGGAAAACTGTTATCCGCAGCCGTGTCCTCAAGGATCCATTTCACATCTTCAACATGTTCTATATCTCGGTTGCACACGGATTGCGAGTTGAGTTTGCCAGAGCTCTCCGTGATGCTCTCTTTATTCCAGACTCTGTCGACAAGGCCCGGATCATTGCCTGGGGCCAGCAGCAATCACCTCGAAGGGACTGGGATACAATAGTTCGCACATCTCCCGCTTGGGTCTGGCGCCGATGTAAGCGGATTATCCCTCCACCTGAGGAGCTGTATCCTCTCGTTGCCAAGGTTTTCGAAACCTTTGGTCATCTCAAGGATGCCAAAACTGGTCTGCCTCTATTCAACTCTGCGGCATGGGCAGTCGCAAAAAATGTCCTCGAACTTGTACAGCGCGGGTTTGTCTCTGATCCGCCCGGCATTTCACTGTATTATTGCGTCAAGATCGAGCTGAAGACCGGGCTGCGCTTGTATCGCTGCATTCGCGGTACAAATTTCACAGAAGGTGGAGTTCATACCCACCTTCGTTCTCGCCTACCGACCTCTGGTGTATCTATACGGCATGTGAACGCTTGCCTAAAAGACTTTATATTGCGGCACAATCTTGTTGTGCGTCTGTTTCTTTTTTTTTTGTTAGCATTTCGTCTCTTACTGTCACGTAGGTCGGCACATTCAACAGCACCGGTCGATGTTACCACAGGCATTACAGTATATGGCTAATCAACGAGCTCGAGGAGCTTCTTTTGTACACCGAGAATATTCTCGAGCCGTCCGGGGCGCAGGCTCCATGGGTGAATGGAAATCTCTATCAGCCCACTACCGAAGTTTCGGGTGTTCTTCCCATCCCCGAAGACGTTCGCGTCAATGCAGGCATGGCAAGATTTGAGCCGGCGCTGGATTCCAAACGTTCCCACCATCACCTCGCCTCCCTCCAGGGCACACGAAAAGCGGTTCTTCCTGTTCACAGCAAAGCGGAGAAGGATTTATTCCGTGATCTTATGGCCGGAAATCAATCCTTTGGCAATTTTTCCTCTTCGAAACAGGTTGAGGCTGCGGTGCGAGTATGGAACGGGAAAGCAGACGCACAAGAAGATATCTATTACAAGGTACTTCTCTCCCTTTTTCTCGTTTCAATTGCCTTGATCAATCATGTCGCATAGCTTGTAGAGCAGCTCAAGGTTTACTACACTGGCGACTGGCAGACAAACAGCAATATCAAACAAACTAAGGCTATGACAGACGACGCTCGAGCGCCTGTGATGAGTCTAGTCCATGACCCACGGCGTCTGCAGTTCGCTCCCGCCGTCCCCGAAACTACGCTCAAACCTCATTACGTCCCGAGCGGCATGCTGCCACTCGACTCGTTACTCACTATCTCGCCGAACTTAGTGTCCACTCCGCCGGAGCCAGCAGACCCCCCGATTCATGACCCTCCCGAGCAAGCTCCAAATCCCGTCTCGTACTCCGGGCTATCCAGCGGTGCCGCAGATGCCACGACAATCGCCTCGACCCAGTTTGTAGCGGGATCAAGTAGATTTGATGGTGCCGTCCTCCCCCCCGTACCTACCTCGCAACCTGCGCCGATAGCGCAACCAGCCATCTTGAAGGAGCTCGCCAATCAGCGCGTCGGCAATAGCTTGGCGCTGTCGAAGCCTCCACCCAAGAAGGAACGGCACGGGCGTACTTGCCGGAAGTGCTACATCGTGTCATGCAATGGAAAGGGAAATGTGAAGTACTGTACCAACAAGTGCCGGGACTGTGGAAAGGACGGGAAGGACTTGAGTTGTAGGGGGCGGAACCCAAAGTTCCCCACAAAGCCGTGCATGGAGGCAAAGTGGGATTGAGTGTAGTTACCTAGTTTCAATTTTTTTGTGTCGAGTCCCATAGCCAGAATGCAGACGCTGCGCCCATACTCTCGTGAAACGACGCGAGATGTCCTGGTGCGCAGCGTGTACAAACCGGCATGCATCGCATCTGCGGTATGGGGACGGCAGGCTGGCGGTGCATAGCGGAAGAGGGGTGCGGCAGCAGCTGGGCAGCGGGCACGCATCGTAGCCTTGCATGCCGTGCCTCCTCTGCATTAGATAGTGTCGAAGCACCGAATGGAGGTTCCTTCGTATCAAAGGTGAGCAAGGGGCGGGAATGCACATGACGGGCTTCACTTACCAATGAGCACATTTCGAGTAACATTTGTCCTGGGTAAACTTGGAAGCAAGGATGAGGGACACGAGGAACGTCCGTTTGATGGGATTCACTTGCCAATGAGCACGATTCGAGTAACATTTGTCCTGGGTGAACTCGGAAGCGAGGATGAGGGACGCGAGGAACGCCCTTTGTCCCGTTGTCGTAGACGCGGACGGTGTCCAATGTTCGTTGCAAGCTGTGGCGAAAGCTGGGCCTTGAGTTCGATTTCGGCTGCGTGGTTCCGCAGCGTGGCGTGGATATAGTCAGTCGCGAGTCACACATCCAACAGCACATGCAGCATACTACGCGAATTCGCGTGGGTGGTGCATGTGCTGCTTCATGCGCGACCACGCAGACACAACGCTAAGCACGCACTTCAGCGTCGGTGGATGGAGTGCAGGACGTCGGTGATGGAGTGCAGGACGTCGGCGAATGGAGCGGGGTGACATATGGGTAGCGCAGGTGATGCAGACGTTGGAGGGTGGGGGCAGAACGCGGCGATGTGGATGCATGAGGTGCAGTTGTCAACGCTGTGTGAATTCCGGATAAGTGGAGGGCGTACCTGGCCTTGAATCCATCCCAACAACCTAGGTCGTGCCTGAAGGCCTGACCGACCGCTCGATCCACACGAACTTGCATTGGCATTCGCGGTTGGCGAGAGAATGCCGGGGGCTTGATACCCAAAGTAGACGGGGAGTGGAGCAGCCTCCACTCCACGTCGCAAAGACGCTGTATCACAGCGTCTTTCATTGTCAGTATCTTTGCGGGGTGTTTTAACTAAAAGCCTTACATTAGAGAATACATAGTAGTGTGCGACGCAGCGTGGTCTTGAGATTGTCTTGATGTCTTTTCTAGGTGCAAAGTGGCGCGGAGGTAAGCTGGGCCCTGGCTACAGATACTGAGTGTTGGTTTGATTCTTGGATCCGTTGCTTTAGTGGCTTGAAGGAAGACGAACGCGACGGTGAGCGAGCGCAAGGACGCGATGCATAGTGATGAGCTGGCAGCTGACGCGCTGATGTCCGATCAAGCCGAAATCCGATGGGGCTTAAACTCCGCTCAGTATCGAGATTTCTGATGGCAATTTGGGGCGCCCCGTCCATTGCAGTTAAAACTACAAGATTTATATGGATTCAGTTTAAACATATTCTGAGTGGATTCACATTTTTTCCCCGAGTTTCAGAGGCCATGAACAATATTTTCAAGTCTTCTCTCAGTATCGAAGCTTCGCGTGACGTGGGTCGCGTGCTGCGCGGAGCGCGCTCCGGAAATGCTGTCAAACCTGTCAAACGAATGTGGTATCCCCGAAATGCCCGAGATAGAGTCATTTCCTTCCGCAGTATTCTGTTTCTTTATTTTCTTTATTTTCTTATTTTCTTGCACTTTTATCAGTATCGAGCCGAAAATGCTGACTCAAAGCCAGTGACACACCGCGCGCTTCGCTCGGTCTCTGCGACCTGACGGACGAGGAGCTCCCCGGAACGTCGGACGTGCGCGCGCCGTCGACATCCGCATTCTCAAGAAGGAAGGAGGTTTTCGTTTCTCGGTTTTTGGAAGGATTCATGCTGTATTCATTTCACGTCAGCCTCGTGCCGTTCAGTGGTATAAAATCGAACTCAGCAGACAGCCAAAATACCACAGATCTGCAATGGAAGTCACTCCAATCTTCAGCGCCCTCGCCCTCTTCGTTGGTTTCGCACTGCTTTATTTCAAACGCTCTCCTGTACGTCCACTTTCTTTTGTTTTTTTGAAGCTCTGTCTTGGTTGTTGACCATTTTTCAGTTGGAATCCGTCCGAGTCCGCGCCATCTTCGTCAGTTCGTTACTTCGCTTAAGGTGGTGAATCTTCGTCACTTGATGGGAACGTGGGAATGCTCTCACGCTGGTGTGTTTTTGGGAAACTTCGTCAGCTCGGCAAGCGACGGCAACTCCTCAATGCATCACGAAGCGATGGAGATCACCAGTGTGCCGAGCGCGGCCGGTTAGGTTCGGGTTGGGTGGTTAGGGGTTTTGGTTAGGCGGTTAGGGGTTAGGGGTTTTGGTTAGGTGGTTAGCGGTTAGTGGTTAGGGTTAGGGGTTTTGGTTGGGGTTTTGGTTAGTGTTAGTGTTAGGGTAAGGGATCTATATAAAAAAAACCTGCCGGCTTGTGCAAAAGAAACATTGATGGCCGATGCCTCCGAGTTCCCGAACATGCTGAGGTGAGATGACGAGCTTCCACAAAAATGAGCTGAAGTCACGAACTTTCCCAAAATGCGATCAAGTGACGAAGATTCGCACAACTAAGCGAAGTAACGAAGTGACGAGGGTGGGTACGACCCAATCCGTCCCGTCCGTCGGCCCTTCGGGTTTCATCTCCTCGTATCGTGCCGCATTAGACTACCTCCGCAACGCGCCGAAAATTATACAAGCAGGATATAACCAGGTATACTCGAGCTCGAGTTCAAATTGTGTTTTTTTTTTCAGTAACTTGACACGATTCCCGCAGCACAAGTCAGTATTCCGCGTCCCCTACATCGACAGATGGGTCGTCGTTCTCAGTTCCCCGGCGCTGATCGACGACCTGCGCAAGGCGCGCGACGACGACCTCTCCGCCGCGCATGGATTCGGCGCCGTGCGTATTTCTTTGTTTTTTTCTCGCTCCTAGTTGGACTACATGATGATAATCGAGTAGACCCTTGCGGTGAACTACACGCTCGGCGCGGGCTTCGTCACGAACCCGTACCACGTCCGCGTCATTCAGTCTTCGCTCACGCGGAACATCAACACGCGGTTCGAGGATATACAGGACGAGATCGCCGTCGCGTTCCAGGCCGAGATTTGCTATTCGGACTCTGATATTAACAGTAATTCCCCAGCTATATTCGCTCACGATGATAATTTACTGACGCGAGGACATAATAGAAATAGAGTGGGTTGCGGTCCCGGCCTTGCGAGCCGTTCTCCGTGTCGTTTCGCAGACGAGCAGTAGATTGTTTGTTGGGGTGGACCTCTGTCAGTATCCTCCCGATTTATCACCCAAGTTCAATTCAATCCGGAGAATATGGCTGATATCCCATGGCAGGCCGCAATAGCGACTACAGGGGCCTCATCGTCGAGTTCGCCGAAGACGTGATAAAGCGCGCGAGCGTCATCAATCTGTTTCCAAATATCCTCAAGCCGTGAGCGTGCATACCTCGTCGGGGTATAAACGTTACTTACCGAAATATTCAGGCTTGTGGGACCCATGTTGTCTCCCCTGCCACGGGGCATGGAACGTGCGAAGAAGTATCTCGTGCCCTTGGTTGAAGAACGGCTCCGCCTAGAGAACGCCTACGGTGCAGATTACGACGGGCGCCCGGTACGTGCACTATTTGAAAACAAATCAAGTAAATTTCACCATTAGCCTATTCAGAACGACCTGATCTCGTGGCTCCTGCACCACGCCACAGGCGAAGAACGGACCGTGGATAAGCTGATCCAGCGCATCCTCATGATCAACTTTGTCGCCATCCACACCACTGCCAACGTACGTCTCCCCATTTCATTTCGGCTGCAGGGGAAGGTAGTAATCAATAGTGACGACATGTTTCTGCGACAGAGCTTCACCCAGGCGCTGTACCACCTCGCCGCCGCTCCAGAATACGCTGCACCGCTTCGCGACGAGCTTGACGCTGTCGTGCGCGAGGAAGACGGCTGGAGCAAGGCTGCCCTAGGTAAATGCATCAAACTGGACAGCTTCCTCCGAGAATCTCAGCGCTTCAACGGTGTCAGTGCCAGTGCGTCTCCTCCTTCCTTCGTCTTCTTCTTTCCTTCCACCGATCATCGACGCCAACCGATGTTTTTTTTCCTGTTTGCAGTCAACATGAACCGCATGGTCACGAACCCAGCGGGGTTCACGTTCTCTGACGGCACGCACCTGCCGCACGGGAGCTACATCGCGGCCGCAACGTATGCGACGCATCACGATGACGCGAACTACGTGCACGCGGATGTCTTCGACGGCTTTCGTTTCGCGCGCATGCGGGGGGGTGAAGGGGGCTCTACGGAGAGCGCCAAGTTCGGGATGGTCACGCCAGATGCGACGTTCCTCTCGTTCGGGCTAGGGAAACATGCATGTCCCGGCGTACGTTTTTACCTCGATTTCCACACGTATCGCTCACCAGTCAAATCTAAATGGCAGCGGTTCTTCGCAGTCACAGAGCTCAAACTCATGCTCGCGCACATCCTCCAGAATTACGATGTCAAACTTGAATCAGAGCGTGAGGGTGTGCGTCCGCCGAGCGACTGGTTTGGGACGACGTGCGGGGCAAACCGGGCTGCGAAGGTGCTTTTCCGAAAGCGCCGATAGAGCACGTGATGAAGTTGAATATTTGGTTCAATTTTTGGATCGTGGAGTTGGAAAGCGGTCGGTTGATTTATTTGTTGTGCGAGGGTTTTGAACTACGTGTATGGCTACTACCTTGATATATGTGGTTGCAGATACGGATCTGACTTGAGCCCGGGGGCCGCCTGGGGCGCGAGTACTTGTTTTTTTTATTCTTCCATCAGGAGCGAATAATATCCTTTTCTTGCCATCGACTTCTCGGATCAATTCGAACTGACTAAAGTTAGTGCTTCTCCGGCATACTATTAGTCCCAATGAGGCTGACAACGCACAATAGGTCTGATAATTTCATTTTACTCCCTCATTTCTTGAGATTTCCCCCCGGAGTTTTTTGTAGTAGAAACATGTACCTATTGTCTACAACTGTGCCAAAGATCTAAGGAATAACGCGAGAGGAAGTTATTGAGCGAGCCCTACCGTCCATCAAGGTCAGTGATCTCGAAGCAGTTGCGAGTGTTCCGGGCTTCCCGCTCACCTAACAGCCCCGGAAAAATTTGAGGGGTCGTCTGCACACTATGGTTCGCATTCTGCGTCTTCAGAATGTTTTTCCGGGACGTGGTCGGGGCGTTTTGGAGGTGAGACGTCCTTGGTCACAAAATGTCACAAATCGATTCAATCTCCGCACTGATTGATAGAATTGCTGCTTTTGGACAACTCACCTGCGATCTCTCATGTCCGACGACTCCTTCTTGTTGCCCTCCTCTCCTTCAACTGTCTATAGTTATGGCCTAGAATACGAACAATCTCAACATAAGCAAGAGATCCGTGATGAACAAGAAGCACAGATGACTCCCGAAGAGCTTGAGGCTGCGACCGCATATCGTCGTGCGAAGCGCCAGAAGCTCGGGTTAGAGTCCTCGACTAACCCTAGCTATCCCGGCCAGGACGAGAATTGGAGCCCAGCAAGAACTCCACGGTCATCTGCCGTCCAGTCTATTGAAAAAACAAGCAGGTGTGTACTGACTTTTTGAATCAATTGTTCTATCTTGAATAACAACTAGGCACTACCTACCCTATGGCCTCTTGGACTCGCAGGCCACCTCACAGGACGCAATCGACGCCCTCATAGCTGGGGAAAATCCGGGACATCGCAAATCCATCCTAGCCTCGAGCGACATCACATCTCAAGATGTTTTGGAAGAGTTGGATTATCGGCGGCAGCCAGTCGTTTACACTGGTGTGTGGCGAAGTCCTGACGCATAATTAAGCAGCTGACGACCTACCCAACAGATGTCGATGTCGAGGCGTCGCAAGAAAACACCTGTTACGAAGGTTTGTGTCCCCATTGTTCCCAGGCCGACATTGAGCGCGACACGGCCCTCGCAGAGCGCGACGAAGCCTTGGCTGCCAAACAGCAGTCGGAGCAGGAGCTCATGCATTGGAAACGAGCCGCAATGGCTGCCGCGCCCCTTGTAAACTTGATACTTCCATGTATTAATCAAGAATGAACTATTTACTGCGACACCGGTGTACGAAGATAGTACGAGCAAGTACAAAATTATAAGATTCTAAGCAATTAATGTGAATGGTCGAAGTCGCTGTAAGTATTAAAAGTCGAATCAATGGGATGCAGATAGGGATACGGGCCAGCAGGGATTCCAGGGAAGCCCGGATTATAAGTACTAGGATTATGAGGGGCTGCGAAGGGATACTGGTAAAGTGGTGGGTTTTGAGAGGTGTACTGTGCAGGTCTCGGGGTGGTGAATGCGAACTGGTAGTTGAGGTTTGGGTGATTTGGGTCGACATTAGGATGAACAGGCAGGTTCTCGAGGATTGTGGAGGAAGAAGGATGGGCATCTGCAGGAGCAGGAACTGTCGCGCGCCGTCCGCGAGGTGCGCGAGTGAAAAGACCGGAATACTTCTCACTATCACGCTCTGCGGCATGCGTGTCAAAATATCCGTTGATGCGATCCAGCAGCGCAGCCTTCGTTCCTTCTTCAGACAGCTTCAGGGACCATGCGACATCCATGAGATCACTTTTGTTCTTGGCGGAGAGAAGACCGGACAAAGGGAGATTGTGATCCCAGTTGCGTCGATTCCCATCTCGCGAATTCTCCTTCTCTCGGCGACGTTGAGCCCCATCGGATTTCGACTTCGCCTTTCTCGCCCTCTCAGCCTCTTTCTCAGCCGCCAGCTTCTTCCCTTCCACTGATGTCAAAACTCGGTGCTCAACATTCAGCTTCCGTTTCTTGCTCGACCTCCCATCCCGCTCATTCAATTTTCGTTTCTGTGTGGCCAGCTCGAACTCGACCATCTTGGCGTGCGCTGACAGTCCCTGCACCTGATTCTCGAGCTGCTGTATCCTCGCGAACAGGACAGGGTCGTGATAGAAGTGTGTTGGCGGGATTGCCGATTTCGAGCTGTGACGAGACGACCGAGTCGATGGAGACGAAGCTGTGCTTGGAGAGGCAGCAGTAGAGGCGGAATGGGACGCCGCAGACTCAGGGAGTGAGAAGAGAGGTTCCCGTGGGACTCCAGACTCCTCGTTCCCGCCGGCATCGAAATCTGAGTCCGAGTCTGAGTCTGAGCTGCTATCAGACTCGCTATCAGAATCAGAATCGTCTCCTCGGGCACGTTTCCCACTGCGGGATGTTCGCGTGATGGAAGGGAGCGGAACCGGAGGTATGATGGGTGTAAGAGGTGAGTATTCGGGAAAATCAGGTACGTCGCGTGCCTCAGTCGAGTACGGGATACTGGGAGCATAGTCTTCTGACGTAAAGACATGACGGTTAATGGGCCAGATCCCACTCTTCTTGAAAGCGGAGATGATGATGGATGCGCGGAAGGTCTCGTCTCGGACACCCATGTATTGTTTAACGAAATCTTCTTTGCGCATCTCTGAGCCGGTGAGAATGACGACGTCGTCACAGCAGTTGATCCATTGGCGCGAAAACGGCCCAAATATCCCGACGTCCAGTGGCTGAACTTTATGGGTGGTGTGCGGGGGAAGTAAAAGGATGATAATATTGTGCTGTTCTGCAAGATCGATGATTGTGATGGTCTCGTGCGATCCGTGGCCATCGAGAATGAGCAGCATTGGCGAGTCCGCGCCATCTTCGTCAGTTCGTTACTTCGCTTAAGGTGGTGAATCTTCGTCACTTGATGGGAACGTGGGAATGCTCTCACGCTGGTGTGTTTTTGGGAAACTTCGTCAGCTCGGCAAGCGACGGCAACTCCTCAATGCATCACGAAGCGATGGAGATCACCAGTGTGCCGAGCGCGGCCGGTTAGGTTCGGGTTGGGTGGTTAGGGGTTTTGGTTAGGCGGTTAGGGGTTAGGGGTTTTGGTTAGGTGGTTAGCGGTTAGTGGTTAGGGTTAGGGGTTTTGGTTGGGGTTTTGGTTAGTGTTAGTGTTAGGGTAAGGGATCTATATAAAAAAAACCTGCCGGCTTGTGCAAAAGAAACATTGATGGCCGATGCCTCCGAGTTCCCGAACATGCTGAGGTGAGATGACGAGCTTCCACAAAAATGAGCTGAAGTCACGAACTTTCCCAAAATGCGATCAAGTGACGAAGATTCGCACAACTAAGCGAAGTAACGAAGTGACGAGGGTGGGTACGACCCGCATTGGCTTCCCAGACTTGTTACGAGCTGTTGCCTGGGGAATAAACGAGAGCTTGAACCACTCTGAACCAATGAAGTCGTCGGTCCAACCATTCGTGGACATAGCAATGCTAAAGATCGTGAGAAATTGAAGTCCAATGCGACGAGAAGACGTACACAATCTCATCGTCGTACTCAAACCACTCTGGGCAAAATGTTGATCCTGGGAAAACAAAGCCTGGCTTGAGTCTAGAGCCATCCGCAGCCACCGCCTCGATGATTGTAATGAGTTCCAAATTAGCACTGTGGTGCTTGTACTTGGCGCGTTGTTTGCGCGAGTACAGGTACTTTCGACGGCCTGCCTTCTTTCCACCCCCCCTCTGAACCCCTTTCTCATCCATGTTATAGATATTTTCAGGTGGGATCTCGTGCTTTTCGACAAGTTCGGCCAGGGTGTCAAAAAAGCGACCGATGACAGGCTCATTGAATGCTTTGGCCCGCTTTGGATCAAGGCCTGTGGAGGTGTATAAACCGATGCCAGGGTGGCGTTTGAGGAAGGTGTAGACCCAGTTACGGCTTGGCCGCTTCCCTTCTGGATGGAGCTTTTGTGCACGGTCTCGAATGGTTCTGTTGTATAGGGGAACACCAGTTGCGCCGAGGTGCTCAACCCATTTGGCCAGAACATGTTCCGAGGTGGGGTCAAGGAAATGTCGGGCCTCTCGAGCCTCGGCCAGGGATTTATGAGTGTTATGGAAGCGAGTATGAAGAGTCGAGTAAGAAACACCACAATCTCGGGCAGCCTGGCTAACGTTGGGCTTCTGACCATTTTGCTGCTGTCGGAGGAGCTGCTCGCACGCGCGCTGGATCTTCTGTTCTTTCCCAGGCGATGGCGGACGCGCTGGCATGCGTCGCGGCGCGTCGAGAATAGAAAATGTTGACGCTGCACGTGTCCAAACAAGCCGACGCGTTAAGCGAGCGGAGTTTGATCTTGTCACGCTCCCAAAGACTCACCTCCAAAACGCCCCGACCACGTCCCGGAAAAACATTCTGAAGACGCAGAATGCGAACCATAGTGTGCAGACGACCCCTCAAATTTTTCCGGGGCTGTTAGGTGAGCGGGAAGCCCGGAACACTCGCAACTGCTTCGAGATCACTGACCTTGATGGACGGTAGGGCTCGCTCAATAACTTCCTCTCGCGTTATTCCTTAGATCTTTGGCACAGTTGTAGACAATAGGTACATGTTTCTACTACAAAAAACTCCGGGGGGAAATCTCAAGAAATGAGGGAGTAAAATGAAATTATCAGACCTATTGTGCGTTGTCAGCCTCATTGGGACTAATAGTATCGGTGATTTAAACAGCAAGTTTAGTGGTAAGTAATGACCACCCGCCCGATGACAGTATCAACATCGGGCGGGGTGGTCATTACCATTACACTTGCTGTACATATTTATACCTCCCACTTATTAAGTTCGCCCAGCTTACTAAGTTGCCTGTTGAATTGCTGACCCTCTGCTGTGACCCCCACAACCTTCAAAGTTCACTTTTAAGTGCAAGCCATCGGACTTTGATGCGGCAGTCCGGCGATCATTGATCCAAATCATTTAGGTCTCACGGTTGATTCGTTCCTTCGGTTGAAATACAATTCAAGCACGTATATTCGGAAGCGTTCATAATATAAATTTTGCGGTCATGAAAGATAGATGGATACACTAAAGAACGCGATGCCCAGATTAATACGGCCCCAATGATTGAAAAAGCCCTGTAAGTTTGATGTCGACGAACCGATCTCTAAGCCAGCACCGTTGTTGCTCCGGCAAACAGGCTGAGGAACAACACGAAGAGTCCTGTGAAGGGTAGGGCTTTCCCGCTCAGAGCCGCCCCTGCTTTTGCTGTTGTGCTCGGGCTGCTGGATCCCGCAGAGCTTCCGCCACCGGAGCCACCACCTGTCGTCGAGGTGCCGCTCTGAAGGCCGGCACACGGACCCTGTGAGGCGATGTAAAACTCGTCGGACAGAGCTGTGAAGCTGCCAGCATGGTTTTTGTCGGTAAAGTTCGCGCGGACCTACATGTCGTTCAAGCAAACGATCGCAGAAATATGGCATGGGCTTTTTACCTTGAATGCGCCGGCCGACAACTGGAACTTGTCAATTGGGAGCTCTACGACTGTTTGGATGGTTGAATTCTAGCAGCGATTTGTACTAAGAACAATACGGTGGACGAGCTAGGCGCAAGCTTACCAATACAACTGAGCCTACGCTCTCCAAACTTGGGGACTTCACCACCTCCATAGTCATTTGCGGAACATTCGTTCCACCCTAGAAGATTTATGAATATCGGAAAGAGAAGCGAGTTTCGAGTCTCATGCTTACGAAAAAGGAATCGTCGATCCAGGACGGACCGGCGGTTATTGAGCCTACAGTGCTGATGTTGTTGAGGTAGTACACGGTACCTGCCAGTGGCTGGCCGAGTTGTAGAGGACTATAGTTGGGGGCCGTGACGCTGACGACAGGAGTAAAGCTCGGAACGGTGCAGAGGAATGCGTCAGGTTGGGAGAGGATCCACGATTTGGAGAGGACGCTGATGGGGCCCTCAGGTGTTCCAGGATCGTCTCCTAGGGCAACCGTGGTATTGTAGACGGTGCCATTCAAGCGGATTTGATAGTTGCCTGGAGGCGTGGCGGCGCTAGTCCAAGCCCCAATGTCGGTACTCAAAGGAGCGCCCACGTCGTTACCGTGGTCATCTGCGCGCAAAGTTAATGAAAACTGTGGAGGATGTTCGGAAGGCTTTTTACTCAAGATTTCCACGACATTTAGGTTGCTGTCTGGATGACAAGAAATGAGAACAATCGCTGGTAATCCTCTCAAAATCGTCTCACCTAGAACTCGGCCGTAATATTCCTCAGCTAAACCAATGGATTGTCACCGGATGCGCTACATTTAACTGGATGCACGCACCGTCTGGAAGACCCCGCCGTTATATATATACTCGAAGGTGATGAAGTCCCCCGCTTTGATGGTGTCTCCGGCGGGAACAGTAACAGTCGCGTTTCCAAGTGAGGTTGAGTTCTGGGCAGACACAAGTGCGGAGAGAAACAGAAGGCCAAGAGAAGGCAGGGCCATTTTGGAGACGGTAAATCGCGGGGGGCACAATGTGCCATTAAATAACAACAGGGGTAGACTGTAGTATCCGCGGCAATCAGAGATGATTATCACTCGCGCTTATTTTTTTTGACAGATCCAAGACTATCGATAAATGCATCAATTTTAGGGTGAGCACAGTATCTGTACCGACAGAGAGCTACTGCGTTCATACGAGCGATCAAGCAACTATGGAATGGACGAGGGTTAATCCTCCCTCACAGATACTGCTTAAGGATTCACTTTTGATATCGCTTCACCGAATCCACGTGTTTTGTATAATTCCAAGGGGGTGCGGGCCGGACAAGCCGGGACCTAGGGCAGGGAGGGTGGTCGGCCAAAAGGTCAGTTAAAAAAAAATAATGACCTCCCTTGATTCAAGTTGAAATGGCCTGTGGTGCATCCTACTAAGTTACAGAACACTGTCTACCACCTATTTGGCTCAAATCGAGCATTTGGAGGAGGGCAATCACTCTTCTTCGCTATTTTGTCCCATTTTGGAAAGATCAGCCATCAATGTGGTCATATTTGACAGTGGGATCAAATGTGGAACATAGGTACTGAAGGCCTCTGAAAGTAAAGCTGCATTGAAGGAAGGTGTCTGAATGCCCGCCAGTGCTCACCTCGTCAATATTGAATACATCCAGCATGTTGATGCTGCCAAAAAAGGAAATATTTCCTTATTTGGACATCACGTGGTAGGGTGGGTCCCGCAAACGGTCGATAATAAAAAAAACGGCATAAGGTGTTTTTTTTTTGTTTTCCGTACCCCCTTGTATAATTCAAGTTATTCAACTGTCCGCAGGCTGTCCATCACATTCAAGTCTAATAAGCGCTTCATCAATCCAACATGAGACAAACGGAGGGTCTGGGTGAAGCGATAGTTATCATGGGACAGAAGAATTTGAAGGCTCAGGACAAGCTAACCTTACAAAGAAAATCGCCAGCTAATCTCTTTCAAATCTGGCCCGATTATCTGGGTTTCCGAATCGGGGTCAAGAGCGTACAAAGTTCTGACACCCGGGATCATTTGATCCATTAGTTACTTGGCAGCCTCCTGGCGACCATGTGAAAGGACTGCGCAGGTACGACTACTACATAGCTAGGGCAAAGCTTTTAAGCTAGCGTTCGGAACACGTTCCCCAAAATTGCCGAAAGCCTGAGTGTTAATGTACTGTAGTCAGACATTTTTGTTGTGCCAAAACAAGTTGACCTTGCAAGTGCAGTGACAAGAATCTGACTGGCAGTGAATGAATCTTCCAACTACACCTGAGTATTTCGAAGGTTCGTCATATGCATCTCAACCGTTCCGTGGTACAGTATAGTAATAGTTTGCGCGCCAGAACAAACACGGCAATCATTTGAATAGCCGTGCCAAGGCTTTGAACTTCCGGTTACAACAGAAGCCGGAGTCAAAACAACCTGTTGTTGGAGCTCGATTATTTCTTCTGCCATTATTGTGTAGGCTTCAAGTACGACGATTTTGTAAATTGAAATGGGATATTCACAATAATTTAATTGAACAAAAGCCCATTGGTACGATATTCATTCTTTACTAACAAGATCTGAAATTGGGCAGATACGAAGCTGATACCTCATCTATGTAGACAGTGGTGCACTAATCCTGGCCTCTGCGCCTCGGATTTCTGAGAAATCGCCCGAGCTCGAGAAACTTGACTGTGAGAGAATTCAACATCCCCGAGATGGCCGAGCATTGTTGAAATTCGGCCACTGTCGATGTAACTGCTGTTTCCACATCGATGTCCGCCTCAATCATTTTCTATGATATTCCCTCGAGTCTACCCAACTGCTGTTGGTCTCCCAATCTTTGGAAAACAAGGCGGGTTGCCATATCGATTGTGGCTGTCTTCCCAAGGATCTAGAATTAGGATTAATTCTCCAGATATGCGCTCAACTTCAAACGCATCCCGTACCGAACCGTCTGGGTCGAATACCCTGAAATCGAGGCACGATGCAAAGAGATCGGGGCTGCTCCGACCCGCACGCGTGAGCAAACTTGGGGAAAGACGCTCGAAAATCTGACCCCCAAAGGCGAAGAAGATGTCGTTCAATGGAAAAAACTGAAGGACGGATTTGCAAAGGTAGATGAGTGGATTCGGGCGAAGGGGGCTGATAGTTCTTACCTTATGGGTGAGACCCTCTGTTACGCGGACATGTGGATCGCGGCATACGCTCAGTGGATAAAATTGGTTCTACCCGACAAATGGGAGGGAATGACGTCCTGGCATCAAGGTAGGTGGGCAAAACTTTTGAAGGTTTTGGAGGACTACGAGACGATTGTGTAGTTTTACGTTGACCGTCTTTTAAAGTCTTAGCATCTTTATAAAACCATTCCCTCTCGCAAGAGTTGGCTCCGAATTCCGACCTCGGAAACAATCGGACGACACTAAAAAAGATCAGGCGCAGGTGCCTGTAAGTCGTACCAGCACCTCTTTGTTACGGCCATCATGACCTTGCTACCTACCTGAATTCGAATCACTCAACTCAAGCACCTACCTAGAGTATCTGCGCCACGGATGTGAAGTAATCCCAGACACGTCGGTTGATCATGAGAAATGGTTCATGTTCAACACATCAACGTCGTAATAACTATCAATCAATGCCCCACGCCTTTCTCAAACACCGTAATCGACTCTACCTCCTCAAAGTTGTACAGCGGCTCAAGGTGGGCATCGCGCTAAAAAGGGGCGTTCAGAAAGATGCAAATGAAGTCAGCATTGTCTACACAACCCACCCGGAAAAGGACCCATTTCTTGATCCAGTACGGCAGGAACGTGCCCCATTGGTAGCTTATGTGCCTGGTAGTGGGTACGGCGAATACGTGGTCTAATTCCTCGAGGGTTCGTTGCTTGGTTTCCGGTAGAAGGAAGAAGATCATGAAAAACGCCACGACATTCAGGCCGGCGTAGAAACCGAAGGCTGTTATTTTTCAGAAGGGGTCAACCATCAATCCCGCAAATATAAGAACACCGACCTCCGACACCGGTGAAAACGGCAAGAATCCGCGGGAAGGTAACCTACATTGTGGTGAGGATTTACTGCACACAGAAAGCGTTGGGAACTCACACTGAGCACCGAGGCAAAGAAGAGGTTCGTAGCCACGGCGAACGACTGCACGTGGATTGTTCATTTTTCTGTGTAGATTGAACAACTGTTTGAACGCACCATTCCCATCTCACGATGCGTCAGCGGGAAGACCTCGGCTGAATATGCGAATGGCACAGGCCCTTCCCCAGGGCTATAGAATGCTAAGACAAAGCACAGTCACATCAGGATACGTTTTTGCACTATCGCTGACGTACCATCGAAGATGAAGATGAACAGCGCAATCAGTGGAACGCGCGCGTGGCTGCTGCCGGGGATCAGGAAGCAGAGACCCTTCGATGACGGTCAGGGACAGATTCACAGGGCTCACAGCACTTACAGCTGCCAACAAGCTCCATGCCATATTAGGGAATGTGAACAGCAAGAGGTTGCGCCGCCCAAACTGTCGAGGAAATCATTCATTTCTACACACGCTCGAAACCAATGAAAACAAACGGTGTCAATGGTCTGTCGCGGCAGTCAGCTCTGTAACTACTTTCTTGTGATGGCGGCGACATACCCAGACAGCCGGCAACGCAAACAAAAAATTGACAAGGCCGAATCCCCTGAGTAAATCGTTTGATTATTTTCACGCGCACTCGAAGAAAAGGGAACATGCTGGCGATGTTTTATCAGTGAATGGTTAGTTCTGAATGGCGCACACGTACCCATGAAGCGAGAAGGGCCGATTTAGTGTTGTAGCCCGCATTGACGAAAACGGTTGACGAGTAGAATGCCTTTGCAAAATGTTGAGCGTAAAGAATGACCACGGCTTCCCAGATTAACATACAATAATGTTGACTGTCAAATGGATGGAAATTGCGAGAATAAACCAAGAGTTTGTAGGAATTGAACGCGAAACTTACTTCCTGAGACCACCGGTGACCACCAAATGAAAGGAGTTAGTGAATGCCTCGAAATTGAATAGCAAAGAGGGTCGTACCGCACATCTGGGTATGCCGTTAGCATCAACGGTACAACAGAGACGTGAATAGACTTGTTACCTGCTGTGCAATCATGACAACAAAAGCGGCAAGAGTGGCGCGGCGAATGCGCGGAATGGTAAACAACTCGAAGAAACGCGCAAAGTAGTTCGCCCCGCGTAGAACCGCAAACTCTTCCATGAGTTGGCGGTGGACGTAGTACAGATCGCGCGCCGCTTGCAGCTCGGTGTTTCGAAGGCGCTTGAAGGATGCGTAGGCATCGTGGTAGCGTCCTTTCTTCATGAGCCACCGTGGGGATTCTGTAGTGTAGTAAAGAATCGTGAGTCGGTGGGTGGCATGCGACACAGGACGAACAACATACCCGGGCAAAGATAAATTCCGAGCAACAGTGGGATAGCAGGGAGGAATGCCGAGCCGAGCTGCAACCTCCACGCAACTCTCCCTACTTGGTAAAGGGCAAGGTTGGCGCAGAAACCCAGGAAGATACCGAAAGCGGTCTGGGAAGTTCGTCACGACTTGGGAGGGGCAAACTTGAAGATGATGGTCACCCAAAGCTGCCAACACATCACTAGACCACCGCGAATGGAAGCGGGAGTGTTTTCGGCGGCAAAAACCTGCACCGATTGAGTTAAAGATTTCGCCCGGCGGGTTTTCAGTGAACGTACCGGAACCGTCGAAGCCTTTGGACCCATTCCAAGGCCGAGAAGAAGTCGGCACACCTTTTCGGAGTGGATATAAGTCGGATGCGTGAGGCGATTGGTGGAAATACGACTCACAAAAAGCTGCGGCCATGTTTGAGCACAACCGGATCCAATAACTAAAAGGCATCAGGATTCAGCACGACATGAATGCTAAAATGATTGCGCCGTACCAGAGAGGGTGCAGAAAATTGCGCAGAAGAAGATAGTTCCTACACAGTGGACATTTTATCATTAGGCTGTGTCATCTGAATTGCGGCGACCAACCGCGACGTCCAAAGTAATTATTCAAGGGATCGGTAATCCAACATCTGGTTCAAGTGAGCGTTGGTGTCAGCAGCCACAAAAGCGCCTACCCGATGAGAGAAGACGCAATGTAGGGTGCAGAATTGATTACGCCTACAATCCATTGGTTTCTCTCCCCCGTTGAGCCTGGATCGTTGGGGTCTATGTTGAACTCTATGGGGAAGGACAGGTTCGCGCCGTTGGAACCGGTTTGATCCCAGCTATATCAGGGTATCAGCGAGGAAAATGACCCATAAAGATATCGCGAACCCTATCGAAAAGATTCAATGCCACCGAGTGAGTGAGTCGGTTCGAAAATGAAGAAATGAACGCACCCTGTACAGCCGCTGTGAAAGAGGTCGCAATGAGATCAATGCGACCGGAAAAATAGTCAGTACACACCGCCGATGGAGCACAGAATGACCGTCAAATCTGAAGGACGTCAGGGTTCAGGCGTATTACAGCAAATGACCGATTACACAAATCTCTGGGCTGTGACCACTTGTCTAGAATAGACTCAGCAGATAAAGGACGGAAGGACGCATTACGTACGGGTGATCTCACGCCGAATTGCATCCTTATCCTCCTCATCGAGCTCAGGAATGGATTCGAAAGTCTTGGGGTTCTGAGCAAGGAGAGCGCCCTTTTGGAAGAGTTTCAGCTTGTCGTCAAGGCCTTTCTCTCCGACGAACTCCTCCACTTGAGCGAGCAGGCGAGCCTTGGGAATGCCGTGGAGAGGATTTTGGATCCTATGCGGTCGCGGTGGTCAAGAACGCGCATGAAACATAAAGAAAAACACATACCGCGCGTTGACGTTGTTGACCAGATTGATGTGCCTTTCCTCCTGGAAGGAGGCCGTTTCCTCGTCTACTTTCTCGGAAGACATTGGAATGTCGCGGTCGCGATACAGCAACGAGAGTAGGAGAGGACCCTTTAAGAGATATTTTTGTGGAAACTGCTCCCACACATCAGTTCTGAATTCAAAAAGGCACTCCCACAAGAGCGTTCCAGACGCAAATTCGTTGATGGAGGTTTTTAGTGTGATCGGGAGAAGATCAGGGAGGCACTAAGACGCACGAGAGACTAGCCGCGGAGATCCTATGCAACATATTCTCATGGTTCTACAGGGTGTGGAGGAGTTGGCCGACTGTCTGAAAAGACGGGGATCAACGATAAGAGCCTCCTGTCGCGGACTTACCATGTTGAGCTTCAAAGGAAAACTTTTACGCCTCGCGGCGCTCTGGAGCTGCGACTTTCACAGATAGTGACAGGAGCCGACGTGTGGCGGACTGTGGCACATGTTCAAGTTCTGCATTTATCTCCCAATCGGAATGGTGAACGTAACGCGAAGTGCCCAAGAATCGCGGTATCACCACAATATCACCACGACTCGGACGTGGCGGAAGAGAAGATGATATCAACAACGGAATGATCCGAGTGCTAACTTAGCAATTGCCTTTTCGGGACCGGCTTTCCCCGAGACCACGTTCCGCTTGGGACTAAAAGAAGCAGATATGTTCCCGCCGCACCCCAAATCGATTAGTGGATCTCGCGCTTGGTCAGCCCATAAACGACAGCCTCGACGAGTGGGGATCAGGCACTGCAGTGTCGCCGCAGATTAAGTACTTACGCACGGACTACCTATTTATTGTTTTTCAACCAAGATTCAGCATGGCGGCACCTTATTGGATTGAGATGCGAAATCCAAATCGCTGGTGCCTTCTGTGACCACATGAGAATGGACAGGTCCAAAAGCAGCACTGGGAATTGAGGTATTTAGAACTCATCGAGCCGCCATTTATTTATTTTGCCGTAAGAGAGCCGTGCCAAAACCTAGGAAACGGAATATCCAAGAATTCGGCCAGCGGAAATAAGACACCAGCTCGACAGAGACCCCAAGGCAAACCCTCTCATTTCAAAAATAACAACCAGTGCGACGCTTGCTCTCACGCCTAGGGCGCTGTGAACTGAGCTCCAGCGACTGTCCCAAGGCTTCTTTGCCATGGGTGCGGGCGCAAATTATCAGGTACGGTTGCAATGATCGAATTCCCGAATCATGATGGACAGAAGACAGCATTCACTACAGCAACTTAGTTGAAAATCACTCACACGAAGAGCAGCTGACCCGTTCGTTGACGGAAATCTTTTTAGGTTAACAGACCAGTGTAGTACCGCCAAGTCTTCCACAAAAAAATGCAACTGAAAAACGAACCATCGATTGTCTCCATTTGAACATAGAAAGCGTTTTAGCTGTTAAACTGGTCCCATACATCCCACCAGCCACGGGGAGCACATGCCTTTTCGTGCCCCTCCAAGCACATCACAAATCTAGCGCGCATTCTCTCGTAGTCCGGGATTTCACCATATGCAAGGGACTTGACATCGCGCCAGAATTCGCGAAAACATTCGTCCATGCCGCGGAAGAGCTTCGAGGCAGGCGTGGCGATCTTGAGTCGCCACACCTGGGGCTGATCCTGTTGCTGCTGCTGCTTCTGTCCTTCTTCAGTGAAACCGCGGAAAGATCGCAAGCGGGTGAGGCGGGGGATTTCCCATGGTAGTTCGCCGTGGAACAGGTAAGAGAGGAGGTAAGCGAGCGACTCGAGGTCGTCGCGCTGGGATTTACCTGCGACCGTCAGTGGGCTACCTCGAGTGCTGAGGAAACAAGCTACACACTGATACCGTGATGCGCCAAGGCACTCATAAAGCGTCTGTTCCCGACGACGTCTATCCGATGTGCGCTCGGGAGCGGCGAGTTATCTGAAAGGGGGAGAGAAAACCCGAAATCAATGATGTAGAGCATTCCTGGAGGGCTCACGCCCCGCGGTGCAAGGCAGATATTCCCCGGTTTAGTCCCACTGTGAATGAGTCCGCGTGCATGAATATCTCGATACCGCTCAATCTGCGCGAATGAATTAAGCAAGAAACGGAAATGACATAACACGATTTGGCGCGCACCATCTGGATCGCAACCGTCAACACCATCCGGATATCAAACCGCCGTTGAGGGAGCAGAGAAATTAGATCTTCAAGAGTAGGGCCGAGTTTCTGCATCGGAAGCGCATGCACGTCGCATAGCGGCTCGTATTGGGCGGTACGAAACGTCTCGGGCACCCCGGGGCAACCTTGAAGGATCGTATACGCCGCAATCTCGTGGTGATATTCAGTCTCCGAGTCGGATGACCAGGCCTTTATCACGACCTCCGACGCACCGGCGCATCCTTGAGCGCCGCCAAAGTCGTAGGCAATGTAAACGCCGTGGTGTCCTTAGCATTGGCATTAGTGAATATCAAAAGTAGAAGCTATGCATATGTACCGGCCTCTGACTGAATAGTGCGGAAAATTCGATAGCGCGAGAGGAGCACGGCTTTGCGCACGCGCGTGTTGATATGCCAGGGATGCGGGTAGTAGACACCTTCCTCTACATTCGAGAAGAAGGCGTCGAGTTTATGTGCTTTGACTGCGGTGTTCCACGAGGAGGCGACCAGTCTGAGTCCCAGGAAAGGCGCCAACACTTCCAGGGCTCCTCTGCATAGGGCTACGGGAGAGCAGAAGTGCTTGCACCCTAAGGCTGGGTCGAACACGCATGAAAGATAGACATGGTGTACTATGCGTTGGATGATTGCGACAGATTCGGAAGTAGCCATGGCAGAGGGGTGGAAAGACGAGCGAGATTCATTTCCAAGGACGAGGTCTGGTCTGTGTTGATCACCGTGACTCCGAGTGACGTGTACGTAAGTAAAACGTGGGAAGATGTTAAAAACGGGAAGTGTCCTTTCTGAGCAATTTTAGGAAGAATTCTCAGCGGGAGGCCAACAGTATTCCTTCCTTCACATGGGAGAGCGGCGATACAGAAATAATCCCCGAATGAGCCCAGAATTCTTTCCTAAATTTGAACCTGAACAGTGAAATTTCAAATTTGAACCACATCTCGGCAAAGCTCGCCGGATGTATCCGGTGAGGCAGTTCAAACTTCCTCAAGTGTTTTCTAGGTACTTGAGCGCTGTAAAACATTCTGCACCACGACATATAAGTACATCTCGGGTCTACCAGAGCAAATATATAGCAGACATAATTACTGTCGCTCACTACCGAATTCTCACCAATTCCGATCCATGGGGTGTGCATCGGAAACTATCCCCAGTGCTGTTGTGATTGTCCCATTGTTGTTGTGATTGTCCCATTGTTGTTTATGTTCCGCGCCCTACCAGATGGGCCGCTTGACCCGAACACCACGGGAAGACCCGAATCTACCACAGATGTGCCCATGACTTTCTTCTTGGACCCCAATTTCTTCAGCTACGATTGCAAGGCTATGTGAGACGCAGAAAATCGATCGGACAAGAACTTACGTTCAGTGTGATCCTCGACATCATCGTAACGGTGACTCTGTTAAAACGATGGTTTACCGTTCAGCGTTGAATGTAACATGAGGGCAAAAATAAATTTCATACAGCAGTTCGAGTCTAGAATCGTTGCATCAGTACATGAGGCATATTGGGACAGTGTTGAACTTACTGAGCGGCGATGTTCTTTAGCCCTGTTCCCGTAATAAGCAAATGCCCTCCGAAATAAAGCCACACGCGTACCTGGCGGTGCAGAAATAATCATGATCGTCAAAACTGCGTTCACCGCAAAGATAGCACTAAGGACCAAGTTTTGAGCAGGCAGATATTGGAAGACAGGGGTAGAGGCTCACGAATAATAAATAAGACCATCCCGGAACAATCGCTTCAAGATATTGGAACCGTCACGACGATTGCGATTGGGCGGTACGCGTCGGCCTTTGACTGTCGCCGGTACAGTTTTCAACAAGGTCAGAATTAGGACACAGGAGTCGTATAGGAGTGGCAGCCAAGCCGACGAGGATGCGATGGCACTTCTGCGAAAGATAACGAGAATGGGAAGTCAACTCAAGTTCGTAGAAAGATGCAAACGTACAATGATGGCGGGAATATCATGGTGCAGGCTGAATATAAGGCGCAATGAGTATGATAGAGAAGGAGAGAGGTGGAATACATTACCGCGCACGCCGGACAATGGATTGTGAGTTACCGCTGAAAAATCCGAAAAATGAATTGTTGAATTGCAGGGTATGATGCAACATACGCTCTCCTTTGGACAACAGCCACGCTTGGACGGAGAACATGATCACCCATAACGTTCCAAGGGAAAAGACAACCCATCGCTTGTCCGAATAGAGAGCATTAATTCTAGGTTCATTTATTAGGAGAAAGCCGCAATGATAGCAGGGTGTTTACCGGATGAGCATCATTAGACCAACTACGTGAATACCAATCACAGTCATTGAACCTTCGTATCGAATGAAATGTTTGCATCTAAAATCCTTGGATGGGTTGATCGAACGAAAAACTAAGATTGGCGTGCGCACCGCTAAAAGCCCATCAGGGGAGAATGTCAATGAAGAAGAAATGGAACGCGCCTCAAAGGTCCATGTTGGTGATAGATACGCTAATCAATAGTGAATCACAGGGTTGAGATGCTACGGAAAGGAAATGAATGTACCGAAGAGATTCACGATGAAGCCTAGTGGGGTCACGTATCGATTCTGCGAGCAACGTTGAAGCGTTTCAGGCACTCGGCAACAACACCCATGAACTTACAAGGAGGAACAGATACACAACTGCCGACATCTAAGTTAACATTGGGTATGCGACTGTGTCAAGATCACTCACGAGGGCCTTTGGTCCCTTTCCAAATGTACTCGACCTGGAAACTTGCATTAGAGAACGGAGAACTGCAAACTGCCAGGGCCACCGGACTTCGGTCGGGAATGTGTCGATGTGGTCCCAAATCAAAAGCGAATACCCTGCGAAGCCGACACACTAGCGAAGAGATCAGAGGGCTAGAGAACGGGACAGGCGCCATGCAAGGTACATTTGTCCGAAAGCTTGTGTGCAGTTCGCTCAATAATAAGCTCCAGAACAAGTCGAGCGAAGGCTTTCCTTACTTTTCTGTGAGATCTTCAATCGGGGATGGCAGTGACATCTCGGGCGCCGCGCAGAGAGGTGGCTTGCAGGAAAGATGTCGGGCACTACCAGTTGATGATGAAATTCCGAGGTCAAGGTGGGAGAGGATGCGCGGCAAAGACCCCCCTCGACCATCACGAGCCTTACATACAGCACGGGATATTCTAAATTTGATGCTTCATCTGCTGTGTGCCAAAATTTGTCCCGAACAAAGGTTGATCATGGAGACCGGGATGATATCAGCTCAAAATAAGGCGGCGACCAGTGCGCATCTTGGATATGGGTCGATCAGCCAACAGCAATGAGGACAGATTATTTATTGGCAATCTAGTGAAAATTCACGATCACAGGAAGCGGAAGTGGTGATTGTGGCGGATAGATTCTGTACACACTGCCTCCCCACATATTTAGTTCTGAGCTCAGAACGAATCCGTCGGTCCAGGTGACTCATGTCGTTTCCCGTCCCCACGTTACGTGAACTAGATCCGATTGGGAGGTAAAACTAGAAAGACCCCAAAAAGTTGGAGGGCGCCGAGTTGCCGAAATCCCGATCTGATGACTCCATCTGTTCGATTGAACTGGGGTCGATATCCTCATCCTAATAAGCTTCTCTCGCTTCTAAATACGACTCTTCACTGCTTCACATATATCGTCTTTGGAGATCAGTTCTCTTCAATCTATGAACAATGAACATGCCCAGAGCGGATTTGATTTCACCAATAAATGTTATTGGACGGCGTACTGCTTGTGCGAAAACTATACCTGCAGAAGATACACATGTACGGCCTGTGATTGCCAAGCCATGCGTACAAATCGATATTTCGAACGTACTTACTTGTCGATCGATAAACCGATAATTTCCGAGACCTTAGTTACAGCAACCAGGATCCATCAGATGAATGATTTTATTCCACTGCACGAAAGACTCCGGCAAATATTGATTTGAGAGTGACGAAGGAAGTTGTTTTGCCACTCCTCTCTAACTGTGATAATGTCTCGGTTGATAACATCCTGGATATTCAATGGTTTGCGTGGGAGTATGGCCGACATCTCACGGAAGATATCCGATCCTTTGTATCGGAAAAAAAAAGTAAATTAAGTAACGGCAGTGTGGGTACTCGGTATGCGTCCTGCAGGATCAAAGAGTTCCGTATGCGAGAACTTCTTGGAACACAGAAACCGTTTTCTATTCTCATGAACATTACACGAGATTGATTTTCCGTAGCTCCCATACTCGACCGAATGAGCGCGCGCATTTCCATGCAAATGCACGCCTTTTCTGTTGGGCGCTTATGCATACTTATCCCTTCGAAACCCCCAAAAAACCATCCTGTACCTCATGACAGGATGCCGAGTTACCATTAAAGGAGACTCCCATTCGGGGTAATCATTCCTGATCCGCCTGTGCTGATCTGATCGATCATAACTTATGTCTCTTTTCCTTTTTTTCAGTCCATCACCGCACTGTTACCTCTCCGCAATACTATCTATGATACGCTCTGATATGGCGCCTACTGTGCCGTTCCCACCGCACATCCGCCCTTGTGACTTGCCCGGTAACTATCCGACTATATTTGAGCACTATTTCGAAGGAATCGTGGATGTCTGGACAATGAAATCGACCTGGTTGTCGGGATATTTTCACCACTTAGCTTAGCTTGCAGATATCATTCCCCATGACTGTTGCACCCGATATCGATCCCCTCAGTCTTGCACTCCAGCCGCCTCCGGACGAGACTTCCCAGGCGCGAGAGGCCCGACTCCAGCTGGAACGAGAGGCAAAGAAACGGTCTGACCTCATAGACGAAGAGCTCAATCGCGAGCGCAATGCCGCCGAAAAGAAAGCTGCGAAATCCGTCAAGATCCTTCTGCTCGGTCAGAGTGAATCTGGTGCGCACTAAGTATCATAATTTTCATCTCCTTTGCTCAAATGAAAGTGTTTGAAGGAAAATCCACCACACTAAAGAGTAAGCTCGTCTCAAGGCTACTCAGCGCAACTAAAGTCTCATCTCCAGACTTTCAGCTCCTCCAATCGCCCAAGGTCCGCGGTTTCCCCCTTTTTGCCAGTCCGTACTAATCAACTCCCTACTTCAGGCATTCAAAGCCGAGCGTGCTTCATGGCGCGCTGTAGTGCATCTCAATGTCGTCCGCTCCATGCGACTCATCCTCAATGCCCTTGCTGCGGCCGAAGCTTCCGCTTCCTCTTCTCATCCTCCAGGTCCAGACGATCCAGTATATCCCGAATTGCTCCCCGAGATTCTTTCTCTCAAGATGCGCCTCCTCCCCCTCCGGCAGGTCGAGATAGCTCTGCTCGGCAAGCTCACTCACGTTGCGAAGCTAAGGGGCGAGACTCCTGAGAACGAGCCTTCTCCTGCGGAGATCTCTGTCAACTCCACAGTGCCGTGGAAGAAGGCGTTTAGTCGGCTCGTGAACAGTGTGCGCGACAGCATCGATGGACCTGAGGTAAATGAGCCTCAGGACTCTCGAGAGGCTAGGGAATTGTTGCAGGCATGCTCTGGGTACATGATTCGCCTCTGGAACGACCCGGTCGTGAAGGAGGTGCTCAAGATACACCGCCTGTGCCTCGAGGACATGGCGGGATTGTGAGTGATCACATCAGTGACACCGTCTGTGGCTGACTTCACGGCAGCTTCCTGGACTCAATTGAGCGTGTCACCGCGCTTTCTTACGAGCCTACCGATGGTAAGAGATACCCTTCTTTCATTCCACATGCTCATGCCCGTCCCTGAAGACGACATTCTGAGAGCACGGCTAAAGACCATTGGTAACTATTTGTTCCTTCCCATTGATCACAGCTTGAGCCGATACAGGAATCTCCGAGCATCAATTCACCCTGAAAGCCGGTATGTATACTCTGTTCACAAGTTGAGATTACTTTACTCATTTGTAACAACGTAGGGAGTCTGGTTCCACACAGCTGGACAGTGTACGATGTTGGCGGGGCGCGGTCTCTGGTGCGTCAGCTTCCGGATTTCGTAACTTGCTTATCTTATACTGACCGGGTGATTGCGCAGAGAGGTGAGCGTTAAGTTTCAGTATCTGTTTGGAGATAGACTGAGTTTTTTTCGGTTTGTTCGTGTGCTTCTCAGCCCCATGGTGTGTTCAGCTTTTCTTGCTCGTTCCCCTCCGCGTGTGGGGGCTGTGTTCAATGGGAATTCTCTTCGTCACACATATCTATTGACGCTGCATAATCCTTGTCGTCCATTCCGATACTAACACACAAAAATAGGGTTCCTTACTTCGACTCAATGCATGCTATCATATTCTTGGCTCCACTGAGCGGCTTCGACCAGGTACACAATGCTCGCTCTCTGCGGTAGTTGGAGTGACTGACTCAAGTGCAACCTAGGTCCTAGCTGAGGACGAGAAGGTGAACCGCCTAGTAAGCAAATTAATTTGTTGCATGTGTTATTCTGCTCATTTAGAGACTTCAGGAGGATTCCATCCTACTATGGAAGATTATCGTGTCGAGTCCGCTGCTTAGAAACACCAATCTCATTCTATTTCTGAACAAATGTGATATACTCAAGGTTTCGAGTTATTCTCTTGTCCTGTTCGCATATTCTGAAAGTTGACCCTACAGGCCAAACTCGCGTCAGGCACCAAGTTCCGCCAGCACGTCACATCATATGGGGACCGGAAGAACGACTTTGAGACCTGTTCCCAATGTGAGTTTCCTGGATTGCCGCATTGGTTGTTGGCTTTCAATCTCAACTCCAACTCATTACATACATCACAGACATGAAAAAGAAATTCGGTCAGTGTGTGACTTTGGGAGCTTTCCCACCGACAGGCTTATAGTTTCCGGGCCACAGCCGTAATTGCGAAGCAGTACTCTCCCGAACCTCGCACGTTTTACACGTACTTTACATCTGTGATCGTGCGTGCCTACCTCGCCTTTTCCGTTTCTCTTATTTGGTGACTACGAATGCAGGATTCGCAGTCGACCTCGGACATCTTGAGTAGCGGTATGTCGGTATCGAAGTATACGAGGCTGCGATTCCTGATGAGTGTTTATAGTGCAGGACACACTTCTCAGGCAGAATTTGGGGCGGAATCAGTTGCTGTGAATACCAGGTGAGGACCTTAGTTTGCGGAATAATGCACGCGGCCGTCGTTGTCTCTGCGCGCTATTTATCATCATTCCTTTCAGTGTTCATCCTCCTTGACTGTTGTATCACGGGGTTGTCATTTCTCTCGTCTTCCCCGATTTCGCCTCATAGATCCAGACCGCTTGAACTGTACACGTAGTATTATTCATTTTTCGAGGATAGAAAGATGATTATATCTTCCTCGACGACGGCGCAGGAAGGAGGGGACAGACACCAGAAATTAATCCAGCCACTCGGTTTCCATATCTGAAGGGATATATGTAGTAAAAACCTGGACAATACAATTGCTGGCGAACTTGGTGGAGCAGGGAAATCCACTCACGACCAACTTTCCCTTTACGTCCCAGACTCCTTCTCGCTACGATGAATGTGTCTGCAAGTGCCCAAAGTCCCTGCCTATGTCCGCGTACTTACTGCAGGCGCAAGTCTATGGTCTGCTCCAAGCAGACGAATCGGCTGTCGAGCACATTCACCGTTGGGTATATCTTTTCTTGCATAGTGTTCAAAATGGGATGCATTTGAGATGTGTGTTTGAATTTCGAAGATTCTGCGTTCCAACTCAGGCGGTAGATAGGGTTTAGGTGAAATCGTCTGGATGTCGCTCATCAAGAGATCGCGAAATATTTCACACGATCAAATGATGAACGAGCGCAAGGAGGCGCAAGGAGAAGACAAGAGGCAGGCATGAGGAGGGCTGGGGTAGTATCACAGAAAGATAGAACATGACTTCGAAGGCAAGCCACATGTTTGTAGCGTCTGCAGTGTCTAGTACGGGAGACTAAGGACTTCAGACTTCGAAGGACCACACATGGATACAACGTCCAACAAGACGCCCCGCTCGTCTTCGCCTCCAAGGTAGTTGTAGCTCTTAGCCAGAGAAGGGTCCGAATCGTGACGAACGCGACGTGGGATCTGCGCTCTCGGGAACGACTGCTCCGATTAATAAGCGACAACGGATTGTTCCCTGTCCCACGTCCGCCAGCTCGTCCGGCTCCTCCTTTCCTTCGACAACGCTCAAACGCCCACTTCGTGCTCCCGGAAATCGCATATCCAAGGCACCTCTAGCCAGCGCACGACGACGGTCGTTTCGCGAGGCGTACTTGTCCCACGTACAATCCGGGCGGTACCGGCACCTCTCTCGTCGTTTTTGGATGTAAAGGAGCAGCGCGGACGCCGAAGGAAGGTATCTAGGCATCTTTGGTCCCCTGGCATGCGCAAGCCTATTCGTCGGCGAAGGGGGCGTAGGGGGCTGTGGACTGAGACTGCAGGAGAGTAGAGGCTAGCGATGATTACGATGCATGCCCTTCAATGGATATCGACATCCTCCGCGCGAGCCGCCGCGCTCATCTGTAGCGGGAACAGATTGGCATATGTAGAGAGGAAGAGACAGGGAGAAAGGGTCGAAAGAACTGAGGGAGACGAAGGGGAGAAGTGGCACGGTTGTCTGTGTCATCGACGGATCGAAGAAGGCGTGCGGCCACGAGCGCAACGAGTGGCAGCGGAAAGAGGGCCCATGAGCAGCGGGGGAACGTCCTCATAGCATGGAATCGTCGACGCGAAAGCGAGCCCCTTGCGCCGCGGCTCTGATACTTGTCCCAGGTCGAGCTGGTTTCCGCCTGGAGCTAGGCGGGGTCGTAGCAGCATTGAGCTGGCGTCGAGGCGAAAGCAGTGCTTGTTACGCCCCGTGTCGCGATCCCAGTCGCTCCCGTACTCCATTGGGCTTGGGGGTCAGCGTTGGCGGGTTCGAGCATTGAGGCCTTGAGGCGTTGACGTGGAAGTGAAAGCAGCACGAGACTGCGGACCGGACCACGGGCCCCCGTGCGCTTGCACCGGACAGTAGATCGTGCGGGACTTGCGCTCGTCGACGTTGTCGCCCCGACATCGAAGCGAAAGCAACGCTGCACGACGCAAAACACCTGCTCCGCGACACCACCTCCCGCCACGTGGCATCTCCGTCGTAGGCGGCGTCTATGACCAGGAGCAAAGGCGGCGAAGATGGTGGTACTGGTGCTCCTGCACTTGCCGTCGCGGCGGTGCCGGTCGACGAGAGTGGTGATAAATGTGCTCAGGCTGGTGTCAAAGTGGGGAGACCGCCGCCCAAGAACAGCCGTACGTGAGCATCTCAGTCCTCGTAGAGGGGATATAGTCGTCCTGTATGGACCCGCGTCTGACCCCCCAGGCAGGGAGAGACGCGAACAAGAGCGTATAGGAAAGGTGGCTGCCGATAGAGCTGTAGCGCTTGCACTTTGGCAAGGACGGCATGGAGAGCAGAGGAGAGGGATCCAGGGCCGAGTGCGTTGGTTCCAGGTCGAAGGCCGGGACGGTGTAGACACATTAGATGCCTTGTATGCCGTGCTCGCATCCCCACCGATCGGCACTGTGTCCTCGGAGCGAGTCGTCTGCGCTTGGGTTACTGTAGGCGTCGAGACTCAAGTCCGCCATCGTTCTGAACCTGTCGAAAGCGGCGGGCCCAGAGAGTAGAAGGCGGACACACGGAGAGCCTATAAGGAATGTGAGTGCATCGGACGACAAGCTCGAATACAGTCCTGGATACACAAGTGGAATTAGGAAGAAAACGAGCTCGACGAGGATTGTGTGGGGGCCGAGCATAGCATAAGGCTACGAAAGGAGGACAAGAGGGAATACAGCAATAGAAAGCTTACCGGTTCCACCATGAGCGGGAACGAGCTTGTGAAGAACGAGAGAAGGCAGACGGCGCAGGGGGTGTCTGTGAGTGAGGTACGTCAGTTAGACTTGAACGAAAAAAACGCTGGTTGCGACACAATGTACGGAAAGGGAGCTTCCAGACTGGAAGCGAAACCACACCGCCGCCCACTCCATCCTCGAGTGAAATCAAAAGATGGATTGAAGAGGCACCCACCTCATAAAGCCATACAATCCACAAGCCCTCGGGCGTCGTGCGCAAGGCGAAGTGTCCATGGCGTCCATGTCCTGAGGCAAACGCATCAGCTTCCGAATGTCCAAGCTATTCGCCGACCGAAGCGCGAGGGAAACCGGGCGAACCGCAAAAGAGCACGATACAGCCATATACGACTGACCGAAACCGCCTCGTTTGGAATGAGACGGCGTCGGCGGAAAATATGGCTTCGTAGAAGGCAACCAGGACTTGAAATCCGCCCCAAAATGCAGGAAAATGGGAAACGAGCATGGAAACCGATTCCCAGAATGAAAATTCAAATATTCCTCCAAGGGTGGATCGCTCTGTCCGCAGGGCTCTCATACCGCCGATCCTGCCTGCGCATACTGCAGCGCGAACTTTTGTTCCCGATTCGTGCCGTGTCTCGAGTCAAAGGGCGCTGCGTCCGCTCGTCCAGCGCGACAGTTGACTCACTAAAAGAATTAGAGCAACGAATCGAAGAAAAAAACCACACATACTTCACAACAAGCTGTTTCAGTCACAGACATCCCAGCGAGCAAATCGAGAGCATGGCATGAGACGGCAATCCGGGGGCGAGTGGCAATTGACTGGGGTAACCGAGGCAGAACTCTCTAAGCACACTCGTGCCCAACGGCTCATAAACGTTCGGGAGAATTCGGGACCTCATCCAAAAATAGCACTTCCACCTTGAATATTTGAATGTAGCCCGTCCGATGCAACCCGTTGCTCATGTAGGTAGTTTTCGTAGTGGACTCATTTAGAACGATTTGGGTCCAAAAGTTGTAAATACGCAGGTCCTGAAAACACTCCACAAACGGATGATGGATCATGCACCGTGATACAACAATTTCAATTTGTAATGCGAGTAGCCAAGTCCACAAGAATGAAGGAGAACGAGGGACCACCGAGAGTCTGCCTATCTAACAAGTTTGTCAATCCCTTCCGGAACCTAGAAACCGCTCAGCGATCAGGGACTGGAAGACGAAGTTAGGCGCCGGCGCGCGCTTACCGTCCAGCCGTGCGTGGCAGCTGCCCTCTTGAAGCCCACAAGCGATTCGCCCACGGAATACGGCCTGGACAGAAGTCGGTCAGCATCGAGGTCCAGGCCACGAACAAGAAGCCACAAGAGAGAAAGATCCTAACATATTCCAGTTGGACGCCAGCCTCGCTGGCCTTGGATCCAAGTTCGAGATCGCCAACTTGATTTGCATGAGCACAGCGGATATGCTGAAGTAAGTACGGTGAGATCCGTGCATGAACAAGGAAGAGAAAGGGACCGCACCTGTAGCTTGGGAGCCAGCCGTCTGAGGTTAGCAAGTCCATACAGATGGACCCTCCTGCAATACAATGTAATGAGCCAAGTGCTGGGGAGACAAGCACAACGAGACGAGACGCACCACCGGTGACGTGGCCTCCTCCCCCCTGGATGAAGGGCAGGAAGCGCGGAGTTATAATTCTAAAGAACGGCGGCCCAATCGGATACGTGGGCGGGAATCTAATCTCAAAGATCAACGAATTCACTTTCCTGTGGACAAAATTAGCCTTCATGCCCTCCCGAAGAAGCAAAAAAGACACTTACTCCCTCTTCAAATCCTTCGCAATTGGCAGTGTCTCGTCGAACGAGTGCATCTCCACAATCCACTGAAACAGGTTATCGCCCATGAACTCCTGCGGCATGTACCACCCCAGCTCCTTTAACCCGCCCGCACTCGTCGCGGCCTTCTCCTGCTCCTTCATCATCACCTTGAGCTCGCGCTGCACCGCCATGGTTGCAGACGGCGAGGAGTCGATCGGCGGCGGCATAAGGAGCTCGATCGTGCGCCGTACATACTCTGCATCGTGCTTCCAGTCGTCCTTCGGCGGACCCTTGGGTGCGCTGCTTGAGCTGCTGTTCCCCTTGCCCTTCAAAACCGACGACACCGCCGCAACGAACGACGAGCCCTTCGCCTTGCCCTTCCCTTTCGACGACGGCGGCGGCGGCATCGGCTCGTCGTCGCTGATATCAATGACCTCCGGCTCAGCCGGCGGCCGCGCCTTCCGCTCCTCGAACACAAACGAGTCCGTCTCGTCGTACTCCTCATCCATCAGCTCTTGCCTGCGCTGCTGCACGAGCTCCCCGATCTGGAAACCAGGCTGCGGGACCTGCAGCGCCTTGTTCATGAGCGTGATCGGCTGTGCTGGATCGAGCTTCACGAGCGGGATGACGTTCTTCTTTGCTTTTATGGTGGATGGGTCCGTCGTGGGGGGCTCGAGACCCTTAATGAGGAGGTATCGGCTGTGTGCGTAGCGTGCGTTAATGCATGGGGGCATGATAGATGGATGGTAGGAAGGCCGACGTACCACATAATCCATTCGGTATCCTTTACCACAAAGTGCGGATTCGAGCTCACGAACTTTTGCGGCAGATTGACAACCTCTGCGAGGGCGCAACAGGTCGTTGGTCCGAGCTTACTCTTGCGCCAGGACGCCCGTCCGCCCGCAGCATAGTGGCTCATCGACGTCTGCGCCTCCTTTGCGAGATACACACCTACATGGAACGTGAGCACAAGCATGCAGAGGACGGGGATCTCGAGTAAGACGCGCTCACCATCGCCAAACGCGCGCCCATTGGCAATAGTCCGGAACCACAGCCCGTGACGGATGATGGAATGCCAGTTCCTCAACGCCGAGCCGTGGAAAGCCTGGAAGGCATGTAGTCAGTACACCGCGAGGAGCAGGGCCGAGGCGAGAGGCGAGACGTACATATAAACTCGGATACTTCTTGGCATTCGCGTCCGACGCCGTCGCCGCCTGCACGGCCTTCTGGAACTTGGCCTCTGCGTCAGGAGCGCCGACGCTGAAGCGAAATTGACGGTAGGCAGGGTCTGCAGAGACACGGCCAGTAATCAGCATCACGCTATTCGGAGAAGGAATCGTAGGGTAGCGAGAAACAGTACGCACCAACGCCCTGGATACACTGCTCGGCCGGCATCTCCTCGAGGTACGCGGTGCACGACGCGACACACCAGCGCAAGATCGACCATGCCGCAGGCAGGATCGACCCGTTCTCCATCTCCTTCAGACGCGGCTTCGACTTGCCCGGCTTCACTTTGCGTTCAAGGTGGCGTCTAAGAAGTACCCAAAAACGTGATCAGTATCGCGTGTAATCATATTCCAGGGGAGCGCTACATACTTCATATCGTCGATCTAGCAAGCGGGCCATCAGTTACTGTAAGTGAAGAAGATGAAAGCTGCCTTACCGGTGGCAGCGTATCGATCATCGCCGCAATGCTTGCGCGCATCTGCCGCCGCCTCCATTAGCGCACTCACCCACAATAAAGAGATCGGACGTACATGCTCAACTGGCAACTGATCAAACTCCACCAGCCCATCCAACCCCACCTGGTGATTCACGGCCGCCACCGCCGCCGGCACGGGCTGCGCGTTGTACGCATAATTATTGACAGGCGCGACGACGAGGCGCGCCTTGTCCGGCGGTGGCACACGCAGGGCCATGCCCTTGGGGAGGGGCTCGTCGAGGACGCCTTCGGCGGCAGCGGAGTAGCAGAGCGAGACGAGGAGATCGACAGTCTCAGGATTGTGGATGATTTCGTACTGCGACATGCGTGAGATGAAGATATAGTACAGTACGTGAGAGGAAGCACCTCCAACGACGCCCCGCGATTATGCGCATAGTACTGATACGTGCACAGCGGGCGGTCGCACACGTACGGCTTGAGCGCCTCGTACTCGGCCGTGAGCTTGTTGTGACATACGAGGCAGTAGCGCGTGCAGAGCTGTGACAGTGTCAGCGAGTAAGGGAGCAGCGGTAAGAGAAAGCGTGAGGCCATGCCAATCAGGACAGGAACGAATACAAGCGCGAAGGCAGGGAAGGGAAGCCAGCGTGGAGCATAGCGCGAAACAAAAGAACTCACAGTCAGCCGTCTCACGAGATAACAAAACGCCGTATACGGCAGATTGATCTCTTCCCCCTTGCCGAGGTCGCGCAGCGGGTCGTGCGGGAGCGTCCCTGTGCGGAATAACGCCGCCTCTTCTTTGTCCGCGCGTTGGATGTCCTGTTCATGTCGTGTCAGTATAAGTTTTGATGTGAGGGGAGGGAATGAATCGTAAGCAAAAGGAGGGGAGATATGAGGGATAGGCAAGAATGTGGCTAGACGGAAGTCATGAGAATGAGAAATAAGAGCGCGACCCACCGCCTGATAAATCCTCCACACCTCCTCCTGTCCCCTCTGCTCCCTTTCCACCGCCGAATACATCGTCTCTGCCCCCGCCCACCCAACCCCATACGCCCTACGTATCTCCACAAGCTTCACCAGCTGCGCATCCAACAAATTCTCCAGCGCGCTGCTCAAACTAAACCTCTCAAACCTCCCCTCCCCGTCTTCCTCCGCCCCTCCATCCTGCTGCTCGTCCGCTCCCGCTTCCCATCCATGTTCATATTCATCCAGCCCATCGCCCTCAAGCGCATCCCCCCATTCCTGCCCCACCATGAGCGCCTCCCTCTCCTTCGCCTTCTCTCCCTCTCCTCCCTTATATCATCTCCGCGTCCCTTCCAACGAGCCCAAACGTCCGCCCCGCCTCCACCGCATGCTCCCGTGCCGGTTTATACTGCGGACACACCCCCACCTGGAACCGCAACTGCAGCCCCTTGCGCACCGGCGCCCCGCCCGGGCCCAGCGGCGGGTAGCTGTTACTCCCGCCGCTCGCCCCGCTGCCAAAGCCACTAATCAGGAGCACGAGATGCCGCGCGCGCGGTGTACCCAGCAGCCGGCGATCCCACGCAACCAGCGCCTGCGCCGGCACCGTCTCTGTGAGCTGCACGACCGGCATCGACACGCTGACAGCAAAGTCCCCACCCCGCGGGTCGAACTTGCTCACCGGGCCCGGGACGAAGGGAATCAATCCGGGGCGTACGACGACGACACGATCTCGACAAAGTCGCGCTGCAAGCGCGCGAGGATGGCCTGTGTGGTGGCGGACGAGGTGGAGGAGAGGTGGTGCAGGTCGTCGTCGGGGAAGTACGCATCGTAATTGTCGTCGTCGTCTTCCTCTTCGTCGCCGGATCCGTCCGAAACGGTGATAGCGGCGGATTTGTTTTTACCGCTGACGGCTGCGAGGGACTTCGTTTTCGGCGTGGCGGCGGTCTTCGAGGGCTTGCCACCCCCGAGCAACACGAGGAAGCGCTCGAGAGCCTCCGCGATCGGGACCGCGGAGCCACTCTCGAGCACGCTGAGGGCACTGGTGACGCGCTCCGGGGGATCCTCGTCGTCGGTGTAGGTGATAATCGTGTGGTGTTTTGGGTATTCGGAGGTGTCTGGGGAGGAGAAGGTTAATAAGAGGATCCAGAGGAAATTGGGAAGGAGAGAATGGATGGAAAGCAAATGAAGAAAGGGAAGAAGAAGATAGACAGAAAAAGAGCCGAATGCACATCACTGACGGTCTCCTTTCCCCCGACGCGCTCGCGGAAACGACCAAGATTGAGATGAACGAGAAAATATGCGCCGAGCCTACCGCACTACGCTGGAAAAAAGGTCTCCACCTCCGCCATCGCCTCTCAGTGAGGGTCGAAGAGCATGCCCCCGCACGCGACATCCACACCACGTACCCTTCGTCCCGTGCCGACCTCAGCCCCGCCTTCCCTCTCCGTGGCCCCACTCTGAGCAGCACAAATGAAGGAAGGCGAAGACGAGGGCGAAAAAGATCGAAAGATCGATGGAGCTCAGGACCAAAGACAAATACACAGGAGAAACTGCCGTCCACGGTAGCGCGAAAAGCAAAACCGCGTACACCCTCGGCGTCTTTGACCCCCGCCGTCTCGCCAACGATCTGGGACATCGCAGTTCGGCCACATCCCCCACTATCATCATTCGTGAATGGGACTCGGAAAGCTCCTCCCGACGCGCGCAGGCGGTCGAGATAAAGATCCAAAGGAAAGAAAGAAAGGGACACGTCCCTGCCCACGTCCAGGCGCGGCCCTGAGCCCCGTCGGTCATCGCAGCAAGCGACGCGTCGCATGAACAGAATGAGATATAAATGTGCGCCAGAAAGAATAAGGCAAGACAAAATGCACGCCAGCAAAACAAGATGGAAAAAAAGCGCGATGAAAGGTGCGTCCCAATGAAAAGAACAGACGCAAGGCTCGACGCACCACGGCGCACCATCGTCCAAAAAGAAAAAGACAGAAAGAAACACAAAAGCCGCCACAAAGAAACCCCGATCTCCCGCACTCCTCGAATCCTTCTCGATCACCGCAGCGCGACTCACCAGTAATAGTCACATTACACCCCACGACGCGTTTATCGCCATTCTCGCGGTCGACGACCACGAGGTCGATCATGCCTTCGTCATCGCCTGTACGGATTTCTGGTACAATGAATCGATCAATAAAACAAAGAGAGCAAGAAGCAAGGGAGCCTTAGCGCACTCGACAACGCCAGCCCGCCCAACTCTAGGCCCTGGGCCTTGAGATCCGTAAAGTCGGCCGCGAAGCGCTTCCGTCCCTTGAGGTGCGCGTTCTTGAGGCTGCTGCTGTGGGCCACGGAGGCGGGAGGCGTCGGCGGCGCCGCGTCAAACATGATGATATCTTCGTCGATGGCTGCACAATAACCATCAATATCTTTAGTAAGTATACCCAGAAAGCCAGAGGTAAAGAGAAAGGGAGCACTGACGCATACTATCCATAGTCTTCTGGCGCTTATTCTTCGCACCCTTTGCCGGGCCCGTGCGTTTAGTATTCGTATTACTGTTAGTCTCCGAGTCCGAGTCTGAGTCCAAGACGATAATTTCGGCTGCTGGGTTGCTGGTAGATGAAGCTGAGGCTGGCGTAGGAGGTACACTGCGCTGGCTGCGCGTCGCTGAGGCCATACACTAGACTCGAGGCGTCGTTCTTTCTTGTGTCCTCTTCTGGCCTTGTGCTCAGGTATCTTCCTCCTTTATTTTCTTGATATCTGTTCTTTGTTTCTTCCTTCTATGAAGATTCAAGTACTGAGAGGAAGAAACTGAGGGGACAAGAGAGGAGATGAAGGTGATTGACGCCAGGGGTCACGGATGTGACCCTGCAACCGTCGTGACAAGGCTGTGCAACAGCTTTCCTTCGGACGCGTCGACATGACTCGGATTGTCAGAACGTTTGGCGACTGGACGGCAACGTGTGAAGGCAGGGGCTCGCAGTATTAGCATCGACGAAATTCATTCCAAGATGGCATCAAGTGGATTGAGGTCTGGTCTCTTTACAACCTATTATGCCGTTATGTAAGTTGCTGCCGTTTGCTCAGCTCTTTGCTGGAAGAATCTGCAAAAAAATCGATTCTCAAGCCTTCCCGATCACAATTCAATACGCGCAGCGGTAGTATTTTGGGCAGACGTGATACAACAGCAGCGCGCAAATTCCAAACGGTTCAAGTTCAAGTTCAATTCATTCAAAAACGCCTGCGCGAGGACGTGAAAGTTCCGCGGGTCAGCTGCCGTGTCCAATTTTGGGATGGGTAGCAGCCCAAGGCGAGTCATACAACGGTCGACAACTGCGCGCTAACAAAGATTACACATTTCCTCCCGCCGTGGACATTCAGTTTCAACCCGGATCACAGACCTGATCTTTGTTCCCCACATAAGCGCCTAGGCGCTCGCGGTCTTTGAGGTTGTAAGCGCCAGCGCCTCATTTATCACCCATCGCCTAGCAGCTACCTAATTGCTGATTCCTATGCCCTAGTTTCTGTGGTGAATCGTAAAAGTGGGTCGCACTCGCAGATTAAATTAAGGGTTTTCTGTGCCGTTACGCGATAATTTCAATAAGTTCACAGCTTCTGCGCCACAAGCCTATCTCTGGCTTCATCAGCATAGCCCGACTTTGCACGATAAGAGCGGACCAACGGAGCATTGTTTTCTCGACGAACCTCTCCAGAAACCGCCCATTCCTACCACCCTTTGACTCGACCCCCGTCCCGCTACACAACGACATGTCAGGCTCACTCTTCAACGGAACTTCAGATTCCACGGTCACTGGGGGGGGATTTTACAATGTTCAAGGCGAACTATATGCTCAGAGCGACGGTACCTCGTATACAATGAACAGGTCACACAATGGCCCATCGAATGGAAACACAGGTACCCAAACGAATTCGTGTATATCCTGGTCTAATCCATTGAGAAGGTCGCAGCTCTTTCGCGCCGAATCAATTCGAAGCGCCCCCCAACGCTTCATATAGCGCTCCAAACAGTCAATACCAAAGGCCTCACTTCCAAGGGCCTCGTCAGGCACCAAGTAGGTCATATGCCTATTCTGAGATTCTATCTTAAAGATCACTTTATCTGGATCTAGCACGCTCTCATATGCAGCTGGTGCAGGTAATGAACCCCCAGGGCTACAACACGGGTCCGCAATATGCTATTGACAATGTTCCTGCTCCCAATGCGGACACTGAAATCGCTGCACGCCTCCGGCGTCAGGCGAATTTAAACCAGATGCCAACTGCTCCACCTATCCAGTACGCATATTCTGTCCCCCCCCTGGCGCGCAGCGAATATCCTCGTGACGGGAGAGGTGTACCTTTGGGTCCTGCTCAGCTAAGACCTAGAAGTATGGTGGTACCGCAGAACGACTCCCGCAGAATGGGTTACTCACATGATGGCCTCAGCTCTAGTCCAGAGGAAGCAGAGCCGTCGTTGCGGTCGTCGCGACCTTCATCTATGAGCCAATTTCCTCGAGCTTCGCAAGATCGGCCTCCACAAACAGCCCGAAATCCAATGAATATAAACCAGCTTACTTCTCCTGCGAACTCTTCCTATCGAGCTGGACCTCGTAGTCATGAAAGGCGGAGAGGGCCCGGCGCAGCACGAGCTGACCGGGGATCAAGCTCAAGCTCGGACTCGGAAGACACAGATACATCATTCTCCCCTCCCCCTCGACAGTCTCGTCGCACCTCCTCTCAGGTATCATCACCACCTCCGGTCTCATTTTCGCAGCCTGCGCAACCGCCCCGTAGACCTCACCGACAGAGCGGGCGTGGCGACTCGGACTCGGACTCGGACTCCGATGATACAGCCATTATATATTGGGGCCCCTCTAGACGAACTGGGGGCATTTCCTCCCAGCATCCCAGCACATCTGCTTGGCTTCCGCAATCTTCATCAGCGAATCAGTTTCCACCTCCTAGCAGACCTACATATCCCCAGGCGAGCACACCCTCGCGACCTACATATCCTCAGGTGAGCACATCCTCACGACCTACATACCCTCAGGCGAGCATATCCTCGCGACTTGCGTATCCTCAGGCAAGCACATCATCACGATCTGCACACCCACCAATATCAAACAACCAGTACCCTTCTCCTCCTCCGAGCA
>JARJCV010000278.1:0-58826 GCA_029281435.1 Mycena haematopus
CGGCTTGAGGGCGAGCTTGCCACTGAGCGGCGTACCTCCGAGGAGTCAGAAGCAGGTACATTGTTGCGTGATCGCATTGCCGACGAGATGTGGGCAGCATACCAAGAATACCTCCGAGAAAAGGGGGAGCATCCGGACTTGGGTCTGAGTGATGATGAGGAAGAAGAGGAAGAAGAAGAGGACACAGGGTCTGCAGATGATGAAGGGGGTGATGAAATGGATATAGATTAACCAATTTCACTGTCTACTCAAAAGGCAGCAACAACTTATAATAATCCACATCATACCCGAGTTGAGCGCAAACCCACGATTTGCGCTCGGGTGAGCCCTCTCGCGCCCATGAAAGGTACTCGTCTGCCATTTGGCCCTGCCGAACGATCCCTCCAAACCGAATTCGGTCTGTCAGCGCCAACCACGTCTCCTTTCGGGCAAGCTCCAATGCACGACCGCGCCGTTCGGGACTGGAGTTTGTGTTGCTGGTTCGAAGGACATCTGTGAGTTCGCGGGTCGCTGTCTTCATGTTTTCGCCGAAAGTGTTGAGAGCCTGGCTCACGCTGAGCAGTGCATCATTAGGACCCGCACGAGCCTTCTTTTTTGATGAAGCGTCTGCAGCGGTCGAGGGAGCAGCAGGCCGCTTCCGAGAAATGGTAGATGGAGTTGAAGGAATGCTCGAGTGGGACTGCGAGCTGGATGAATTGGTCACGACGAGTTGGGAGTCATTCGGATCGGACTGGGAGCTGTTCGCATCGAACTGGGAGCTGCTCGCATCGAACTGGGAGCTGCTCGCATCGAACTGGGAGCTGTTCGCGTCGGGTTGGTCCTCTGAACTCGGTTGTGTGAACTGCGACTCAGGGATGTCCCAGTCGGGGCTGTAGCGCCCTGAATTTGTGGCCGACTGCTCCTGCAATGGAAGCACAACGTCGTTGCCCGCAACTCCAAGGCGTGGGCGAAACGAGTGGTCACCTTTTGGCTTCGCAGGATCTAGGCGCTCGAAAAATGGATACGGCGGCCAGCCCCGATTTCGAAAGGGTGTACATTCGACCCGGGAGAGGATCAGAACATCCCAAACTTCGGCTTCGGTCTCTGTGACGACATTGGCACCAAGTTCGTCGTCCCAGGAGCCTCCCGAACGAGTTTTAAGGTATGTTACACCTCGGTAAATGACCATGATCTGCTGGATATGAGATACGAAGGAATGAGAGGGGATTTCGCACATCTGCTAATTTTTGCCTGACTCCGTCCGCTTTTTTGAGGCCACCACGGACAATTCGGTCGTTGAGGTGCTCGGTCAGACTCCTGATGACTGGAGCCTTGTATTTGTTCCCATCGCCGGCGACGTGAGACTCAAGGAACGTCGCCATATTCACGAGATCAGTCAGCACCCACTGTGCCTTGGCGCTGGCTGCAATGGCGCCTCGGTCTTTGTACGGCGGGTGGTTAGTGACAGTGATGGTGTCGATATGTTGATAGCCAAGGCCGTTATGCCCTGCTTTGGCCTTCTTCATGTCGAAAGGACGCGTCGCGACGTAAAAGACAAGCAATTTTTAGCGTTTCGTAATGTTACATAATGTGTTATGTCACTCGGTCCGCGTTGCCGATCCCCCGTCCCCGTCCCCGTCCCTGGAAACGGGGACGATCCGAACGCACTCTTACAGTATTGTATCGATTCCTAGGAACCAGATTCGTGTGTTAAGAATATCCAAACCAGCTAGCCGCATACTACGGCTCGGACCCGAACTCACAAGGAGAGCACTTATCTTTGGGAGTAGTAGTGTTGTAGTGTGGTTGTTGTTTGGTGGTTTTTCGAAGCCCTGCAATAAACACCTATTTCATTAGCATATCAAGTGCACCGTTTCACCGTAAAGAAGCAAATACCAGTAATAACTGGAGGAGTAAAGAAGTCGAGGATGAAGAGAGCGAAAGGGAAGACGACGGAGCTGAAGAAACTCCTGTTGAACCTTCCGTGAAAAGTCCTGAATTGCCGTACCGGGCAGTTCCACCGGTAGATACTAGATCCAAGGACTTGAGACTTGACCATATTGGAGGTATGGCCCTTTCTGAAGGGAAAGCCTACCAAGTAAAGGCACCAGTCCAGAAGGAAGGACTTGGACGGTGAATCGCGGATAAAGTCTTGGGGACAGAGGTCACCATGGGCATCCGTGAGCTAGCTGGAGTCTCCCCAGAAGTTAGAGAAGCCATCCGCAAGGATCTTACGAAAACGCGGAAACCTATGAGACAGGTTTCCTTCGTAGAGGACCAAGTACCCCTTCCATTCGTCGAAGACGAGGAACTTAGGCTGGAGTATGACGCACTCAACATGGATGAGTTGCCTCGCGTCTCCTCAGTATTTGTTACAACCATTGGCGAAGAGGATATTCCTGAAGGATCGGTCGTAGTGAACGATCCTTACCTACAATATCTAGAAAGTCTGGCTCCGAATGAAATACCTAAACAGGTTTATTTGGAACCAAGGCAGATATATGTGGCAAGGGATTCCGCGAATCTTCGAGTTGTTTTTCCATCCGTGAACAAACAAGGCAAGATTGAGTCTGTAATGGACTCGGGTTCTCAGATAGTTTCGATGTCGCTGGAACAAGCAGCGCTGTCGAAATTACAGTGGGACCCTGATATTCAAATCATCATGCAGAGTGCGAACCGGACTTTGGAGAAATCAGTGGGCCTGGCTAAGAACGTCCCTTTCAAGTTTGGCGACATCACAGTCTACTTGCAAGTCCACATTATCCGTGGACCTGCGTATAAAGTACTGTTGGGACGGCCTTTCGAGATTTTGACGGAGTGCCAGATAAATAACAACCGAGATGACACGCAGACAATTACCTTGAAGGACCCTAACACGGGCAGACGCTGTTCCATGACTACTTTCCCTAGGGGAAGGGAGAGTGAGCAATCGCGGAAACCCCGTGCTGAGGTTGAAGTAGAGGAAATTCCAGAAGAGACTGCTGACCCAGAGAACCCTAAGCAGGGTTTTCGCCAAGCTTCGATGACTTAATGCTGTTGCAAGAACGAGGAGAGTTGGCTGTAAAACTTGGGTTCAATAGAGAGAACGAGATGGAGATCCAAGGGTATTACAAGCCCAAGGGAGAATCGTTCTTAGAGGATGAGGTGTTGACGGCCTATGTCAGTGCCTCAGAAACGAAGACCTGGGATAATGATCCAAAGGCAGCAGCCTTGTTTCAGGAATTCCGCGAAAAGTCTACCGCTCGTAGAGCGAGTAAACCTAGCAAGTATGGGGTTTGTACGTGGAATATAGCTGAGGGAGCTATGCCTGGAACCACGGAGGTCCCAGAAGGGCGAATTCCGCGACGGCCTAAACCATTTTCTGGAGCTACTCAAGACGTGCGGAATGTGCACGTTCTGACTCAGGGAGTGGATTGTGGTTGTAAGAAGAAGTTAGACTTCGTCAGTGGAGTTATACCGAGTGATAAAGACAAGAAGGAACCTTCCGCGGGAAGTCCTCTCTCTGTCTTCGCTGGCAAGAAATACAAACCAGTGGGACTTAAAGTCCGTCCGGTATATACAGAGCTTCCTGATAAATATAGAATAAAGAGAGAAATCACTGGGGATCCTTTAGAATGAATGCCAGAATTAAAAACGAACCCTGAGAAATTCGTTCCCACGGGTCGCTATACAGAAGAAAGGAAGAAAATAATTGACGATCTCCATAACGGGACCTTTCTTTGGGAAGAAGAAAGGAAACTTATGCATGAGTTCATGATGCAGCAGGAGAAGGGTTTCGCCTGGGATGATAGTGAGCGCGGAAGCTTCCGTCACGACTTCTTCCCACCGGTAGAATTCCCTCTTGTTGAACATGAGACATGGGTGAAAGAAGTATTCCTATTCCTCGAGGCCAGCTTGAGGAATTCTGTAAGGTCATTAAAAAGAAGATAGACGCAGGAGTCTATGAACCATCGAACGCTTCTTATAGAAGTAAATTCTTTGGAGTTGTCAAGAAAGATGGGAAGAGCATTCGTCTAGTACATGCGCTGGAACCTTTGAACGCGGTTACTATCGCTCATTCAGGAGTTCCACCTGCTATGGATGAGTTAGCCAACCATTTTGCTGGAAGGTCGTGCGGAGGATCGCTAGATCTGTACTCAGGATACGATCACAGAGATATCGCGGAAAGTTCCCGAGACTTTACAACGTTCCAAACACCTTTTGGTGCCTTACGGTTGGTAAAACTTCCACAAGGCTGGACGAACTCGGTTCCTATCTTCCACGACGATGTGAACTTCATCTTAAGAGAAGAGATCCCTCACGTCACGATCCCATATATTGACGATGTTCCAATAAGAGGCCCTAGTACAAGGTACCAGGACGCCAAAGGAAACTATGAAACAATACCCAAGAATAAGGGCATTAGGAGATTCGTCTGGGAACATTTCCAAAATTTGAACAGAGTAGTTCAAAGAATAAAGTACTGCGGCGGCACCTTTTCAGGGGCTAAGTCCATACTATGTTGGGATACGTTTCCAGTCGTAGGACACATATGCTCGTATGACGGGAGACGTCCAAGTACAGACAGAGTTGGAGTAATAGCTCGATGGGGACCACCAAAAGATGTCTCAGGGGTTAGACAATTCCTAGGGACCGTTGGTGTGCTTCGAATGTTCGTAAAGGACTATGGGAAGATAGTCCAGCCGATGGTCAAGCTAACTCGAAAAGAGAGGAGTTTGAGTGGGGACCAGCGCAGCAGGAAGCGATGGCAAGAATAAAGTTAGCTATCGCGGAAAGTCCGGCTTTGCGCCCCCTCAATTATGACATCGATACGGACATAGTTCTGGCAGTGGACACATCATGGATGGCTGTGGGTATCCAAATATATCAGATGGATCCCATAGATAAGTCCAAGAGACATTATGCGAAGTTCGCCTCCATAACGCTCAACCGACGAGAGTCGCGTTTTTCTCAACCTAAGAGAGAGCTTTACGGTTTGAAGAGGGCTTTGGAAGCTATGCAATACTGGTTGCTTGGATGTCAAAGATTAGTGGTTGAGACAGACGCGCTCTACATTAAAGGCATGCTCAACAATCCAGGCATGGGACCTAATGCTACGATCAACCGATGGATCGAACAGATCTTAATGTTCCACTTTAAGCTTAAACATGTCAAGGGAGTTACCTTCCCACCGGATGGACTCTCTAGGCGGGAAGCTCAGCCAGGCGATGAAGAATGGCCTAACAATGAAGAAGGGTTGGATGAGAACCCTTCGCCAGAAAATCATGAAGACTGGGACTATAGTGGGGACCAGCCCTTAGAATTCGATGAATTCAAGGAGGACATTGATGAAAGAGGAGGCTACTTCCTGTCTATGGAAGGTAGCGCTTCATTTCTTGATGATTTTGACCAAGAAGTACTTTTCGCGAAAACTGAAGAAGATAAAGTTCGAGCGAAGGTACGGTCAGCGTATGAAGCAGATGGGCTGGTGATTCCCCAGTATTTACAGGTTAAGCCGCTGGAGGAGGAATTACTATTACCACGGTTAGATCAGAAAAATGACCCGGATAAGAGAGAGCCTTATACCGAGGAACATAGATCTGCCGCGGGAATTGCCCAAGATAAGAGGGTTGAGCTAGTAAAGACTTGGCTCAAGGATCCTTTAGTCCGACCAGAGGGTATGACGAATAAAGAGTACAAAAGGTTCATGAGATATAGCAGATATTTCTTCTTGAGTAAAGAAGGGAGGCTATATAGAAAGGGCGAGGACTCAGCTCACAAGCTGGTGGTGGACAAGGAACACAGAATGTATATGCTCAGAGCATCGCATGATTCCTTAGGGCACCGCGGCGTATACGCTACCAAGTCCATGATTGAACTTAGGTTCTGGTGGCCAGAAATGGACAGAGACGTCAATTGGTTCGTAAATACGTGCCGATCTTGTCAACTTAGGCAAAAGACGCTTCTCAAGATCCCACCAAAGCCTACAATGACTCCAAGTCTATTCCAGAAAATTCATACGGACGTTATGATCATGGGAAAAATTTCAAATGGTCACAGATATGCTGTAGCCGCAAGGGATTCGCTTTCGCGGTATGTCGAAGGGCGACCTCTACGCGAGGACAATGGCGAAACTCTTGGAAAATTCCTACTGGAAGACATTATATGTCGCTGGGGCTGTCCAAAGTGGATAGTAACGGACAATGCTGGTCAATTTGTGGCCGCGTTAAAATGGTTGAACGAAAAATATGGAATTGTTGGAATTAGGATCTCCGCGTATAATTCCCAAGCCAATGGACCTGTAGAAAGAGGACATTGGGACATTCGTCAATCATTGTGGAAGGCAACTGGTGGAGACGTTGCTAAGTGGTATTGGTTCTTTCCACAGGTACTGTGGGCGGACAGAATTACTACTCGGCGCGGGTTAGGTTGTTCGCCTTACTTTGCAGTCTGCGGAGCCCATCCAGTAATTCCACTAGATATAGAGGAAGCTACGTGGCTTGTCGAATATCCAGGCGAGATTATATCTACCGCGGAGCTGGTAGGCCTGAGAGCGAAAGCACTGGCTAAACACTCGTACCACGTTCAAGAAATGAGGGAACGTGTAAGTGAGGAAAAACGGAAAGCCGTTAGAAGATATGAACAAGATCACCAGCATGTTATAAAAGATTATAACTTTAAACCTGGAGACCTTGTCTTGGTCAGAAATACTGGGACCGAGAAATCTTTGGACAAGAAGATGGACCAAAGATACATGGGACCAATGGTGGTCGTGCGTAGGACGAAGGGAAAGTCGTACCTTTGTTGTGAAATGAACGGCGCCATGTTCCATGGTAAAATTGCTCAGTTTAGAGTAATTCCGTTCGAGCAGCGGAGAAGAATTGAAGTTCCAAAGAAGATTTGGATCTTATAGACTTGTCAAAAGACGCATTAGAAGCCCTAGCTAAGGATAAAGCTAAGGACGACAAGCTCCTTGGAAAAGACCTCCAGTTTCATAAGATCAGTATCAAACAAACCAACGACGGACTATCCGCGGATAGTGTCGAGGATGATGATTCTGATACGGAGAGCTATGTTAGTGAAGAAATTCCTGACATAGACCTCGATGAGATTAGGAAAAGTCATACCGAGGATGGCCCACGTCGATCTAAGAGGATTGGCAAATAAAGCCAAATTCTGGTTCAACCAACGAAGAAGTTGGGAATTTCGTACAAACAGAAATAAAACTCCGCCACCCAGGCTGTTGAGTCCTTACCAAGTGAAATGGAACTCAAGTCAGACCACAGAGAGGGGACGGCATATTGCATAGTTCAAAGGATTGAGTACGGCTAGATATAAAAATATCTAAGTTGGACGAAGCCCGCGAATAAATATAAAAGAATGTAATAGGAGTTGGGCGAGGGAAACTGAGCCGAGAAAAGACTGTGTGCGGAGTTGGACGAGAATACGAGGGCATATATGGGAGCAGGAACAACTAAGCCCCAGGGCGGTCAGGGCAGTAGCGCACGACATGCTGCTGATCACCACACAAATAACAAGTACGAATGTTGGGCGTGCCAAGCGGGAGGTTACTATTCCAGACGAACTCAGTCCTGACGAGAATAAGTCAGCGCGAGTATTCGCGGAGAAGAAAAATAGAACTCACCCGTCCTCACTTCGCTTCTTCCGCCAACGGGGCTTGGGAGCGGTCGTGTTGGGCATCCAGGACGCGGGCGAGGTCCTGAACGAGGTAGTCGCGGTGTTCGAGGAGGTACCTGAGTTGGGCATTGTTGAAACCGATGCGGCTGCGAAGTTCCGCTTCTTGTAGGCGGAGGGACCCGATGGTTTCGGACTCGCCATAGTCAGCGAGAACTTTGCGCGCTTGGGCAATAGTTTTCTGGACTGCTGGGCCGTTAGTTGCGAGTTCTGCGGCTATAAAATTGAAGCCAAGTCAGAAACGAACTTTCCGCGGAGAGACAAGGCGAACCTGCATATTGGTCGGCTGAGTCTTCATGAGCAAGGAGCTGCTTACGCGCACGTTTCCTGGGAGGGGGAACTGGGAAGTCTTCAACGACAGGGCCGGTAGCTGACGATGGGTCAGTACGAGATAGAATCGCCATAGCCTTATAATAGGAACGAGCGGTTCGATCAATCCCCTTCATACGAAGGAATGATAGGCGTACCGACGTAGGGCGCGCACTAATGAGGGCCTTGGACCCCTACTCACAATGAATAAACGAGAAACCTGGTCAACGAGACTAGTAAGGTCTGGATCGCTTACAGAGGCGGAGCCGTCCATGGACTGAGTAACGCGGTGGTTGGAAACCGCGGTAGAGGTTGCGGAGCCTTCATTGATCTGTAAAAAGACAAGGGATCGTTAGCGGGCTACGTAAGGGGGTAGGCAAAGGAGAGAACGCACCCCAACCTGCATACGAAGAAATGCGGCGTGGAGTTCGTCAATCGCGGAAAGACACTCGCGCAGCATTTCTGAGACATACCATCTCAGTGTCAAGTTGCATCGGGTCGTCCGCCTCACCAGTACCAGACATGGCTGGGAACTCTGAGTCGTCGAAGACGGACTCTTCATCGTCGGCGTCGTCGACGGTTGCCTTGGACTTGTGTTTTGGCTGAGGAAACAGTCAGATACAGAGGAAGGAACTATCCGCGGAAAGTTAAAACGCACGTTTTTCTTGCCCTTGGAGCCCTTGGTAGCAAGGGCAGCCTTCTTAGCAGCCTTGGTCTCAGCCTGGAGATCCTCGGCAGCGGAACGAGCATCCTCGAGTTCAGTGCGGTGCGCTTGTTGAGAGGCAATGGCGCCGTTGCGAATAGCGTCGCGCTCAGTACGAATGCGAGCACAAAGGTCGAGACAGAGAGGGTAACGACCACCAATAATGCCAGAGACACCAAGCGCGGTCTGACCGTAGGAGTTCTTGACGTTGTAAATAACATCGTACAAGGGCCTCTCCTTGGCAATGAGGTGCATATATGGAGAGAAGCTGTCCTGAAGAATTAATGAGTCCATGTATCATGAAATATGACAAGGACATTAATTACCAAGGCCACAGTCTTCTCGTCCAGGAACGCGCGCTGCTTGGCGCGTTCAGCATAATGAGTGGCGGCGACGGCTTCGCCAATAGCGAGGATAGAATCGCGTTGAGCGGCAGTCAGGACGGTAGCACGCGCCATTTTGAATAAGGAAGGGTATTGGGAGAAGAGACTGATGTATGGAGTGAAGACGAGCGCGTCTTTATACATCCGCGAATAATCTTAGAAAGGAAACTCGCCCTTGGAAAATTTTGGCTTACTCAGTGATAACTGGGGACAGTTATAATTTATGAAAAGGGGAGGAGTACACTAATCGCGACTCTGCTCTCGGCCCAAAATTTTGATTTGGACTTCGTCCGATCCAATGGGAAAGGAACTACGGAGTTTGGATCTAAAATTAGAGCCACGAGATATCGCGACCAACAAAGTTACCGCCGAACGCATGACCGCGTATCGGATTAAAACCCAAAAGGGGTTATTATCACGCAATCTTGGAAGGAGTGACCGTCTGACAAAGAGTCGTTCGGACTTAGAAAAGATTGTCTTCCGGATATAGGCATATCACGCAATGATTTGCGTGCGGAAAGCCAAGACATCCGCTTAGGAGCTAAATACGGCTCGGACTCCGTAGTCTAAGCACGGCAAACAGGTGCGAGGCACTATTCGCGGAAAGTCCGCTCCGAGATAATAGTCACAAGAACAAGTTCTTGATGAACTTAGAATTGCTCCCATGGGTGTTTAGAGATTATCTCTGTTAACTAGAGTCTTAGGACGCTTGGTTACATGAAATAGTATCTAAGTAACTAAATAAACGCGCGCTTAATGAGCTCGGATTTGAGTTCATCAGTAATATGATCAGGGATCATAGCTGGACCGCGCAAAACGTGCGCCCGCAAGCCGGAGTCGAGGATGTTAGAAGGAGAGCTAACAAACTTGATAAGTCCAGAGGCTAGGAATTGGTCCAAGTTGCCTGGATTGCTGTCCCAGAGGCGAAAAGCGACTGCGCAGTTGGCATAAAAAGGCATAAGCCAAGCAAGTTCACCTATCCGCGGAAAGTCAGAAGCTTGACTTAACAAGGATAAAATAAAAAGAACGCACTGCCGGTAGCAATGCTAAGAAGAGCTTCTTCACGGAAGAGGCGAAGTCGTTCGACAAACGCCGCGCGGTTGGTAAAAGTACAATCGCGGACGCGGCCGGTCAAACAATTGAAGCATTTGTTGCTCCAAAGAAAGAAGGTGCAATGGTTCCCGTCTATGCAAGAGCTACAGGCGGAAGGGAACTAAAAATTTAATGAGTTCAGGACTCATAAAATTTATAAAGGGCACGAACGGGCCTAAGAGCTAAGAGCTTCATAGCATCAGAGAGTGATGCCTCAGAAATACGGACACCGGCAGGCAACCAAGGCCAATCGTTCTCCCCAGGACGGGGGCGAAGAGGGTCAAAGTTGTTAGAGCCTATCAAGGAGCGTAGCGGGGAAGGATTGGGAATGCCATGAAAATCTGAGTATTCGCGGTTGCTCGAATTTAAGGTTTTCTGGCATCAATCGATGAACCGGCTCTAAGAAGTCTAAGATAGGAAGCCGCAGATCGTCCTAAAGATAGCGACATGGGTCCACTAGTATCCCAAAGGGGAAACTAGGCCTTGGTTGTGGATAACCAAAATCAGCTGAGCCATCCGCGTCCTAGTTTGGACTATCCGCGGAAGAGGACTTAGTCAACAGTTCACGTGCGGAAGGCTGAAGTACGCATTGAACGGGGGTGGACTTTGGTATTACTCAAATCGCTTATGTGATGTTCAAATTTCGATCGTGGACTTGTACGATTTTGTAGTTCAAGAAATTGATAACAAAATTTTACATATGTACACTATTCGAGTTGACTACGATAAGTAATTGTCAATGAGAAATACTAGATGAGGAGAGGAAACGTTAGGAAGAGGAACAAATAGGGAAAATTGGACTTACACGTATTTTCAACGCGGCGCGTCCAAGTCCATTGCCTCCTCCCTTTCCTTCCGCTCCTTCTCCGCTTGCTCGCGATCCTGCTCTTGAAGCAGCTCGATGGCTTGACGTGAACGCGGCGAGGTTGGCGGCACGTAGTCTAGACGAGAAGGGCCCGCGGTCGCATTCGCGGAAGACGAGGCCGTCCCCACGAAGTCGATATGAGAAGGGCCCGCCGCGGAAGAGTGCGCGCGGAGGAACTCTTCGTCTGGAGGGCCAGCGGGAGTGGTCTCGCGTACATCTACGCGTGCGGCGCGTACCTCGTTAAGAATATCGCGGGAGGCGGAAATGGCGCTGTTCAGACGCGCGTCGCGGTTGCCGCGGAAGTCGATGTCGCTGGTTTGGGAAAAGAGACTAGGGAAGGAGCCGAGGTTGAACTCGTACTCCTTCACGAATCCCTTCCGTCCCACGTCCACCATGTCGTCCCAGTCATCGCGGAGTGCCTCAGGGACTTCGTCTGCGCCAGGGATGCCGGAAGGTCCGAGGTTGCGAAGGCGCGCGGTGATCCAGCGAGCGAGGGCGTTCTGGGCGGCAGCAACTTGAGTGCTGGCGAGGAGAACTTGAGCGCGAGCCAGGTTGTAGGACTCGCGCGCGTTCATCGCGGCAGTAACCAGACGGTTGCCTTCTAAGAATTTTATCAGTCAAATTGAGGAGACTATAAAGAAATAAGAAGCATACGAGCGTCAGCAAGACGCGTGTACTGCTCCAAGAAGTTGGCGCCTCGGAGATGCTCCGAGACCGTGAATTGGTGGCTGCAAGCAGCAAGCTTCCCCGTGTGGCACTCAGGACACAAGGTCCCCAGCGACACATGGGAGCACTCGCGATTGCGCAGCATGCAGTTCGCGCAGCCAACATCGAACTAAATATAAAAAGTTATTTTCCGCGGAAAGAATCTAAGTACGAGGAAAGAACTTACGAGCGTAGGCTCGGTTTGCCTCATCGACGCTAGAATTTCTTCTGCGAGGCGGGGGGTGTTGAACGGTTCCAAGGGAACCACGGGCTCGTATGGAGGAGCACGGCTAGAGCGACCGCGTCCACGGCGCGAAGTGGGAGGAAAACGAGGCTCGGCGTCCTGAGACGACGGCACGGCTGGTTTCTTCCCTAACTTCTGACGCTTCGGGTGGGTTCTTCATCAGTTGGGACATCAACGTAGGCGTCGATGTCTATCTCGGACTCGCCGTTGGAAGGCGCGCGCGATTTCCGCGGAGCAGGCGTCGAACGGCGAAGAGACGCGCGTTTGGGTGTTGCCTGGCGAGAAGTTGAGCGCCTAGATGAAGGCTGGCGCGGGCGCTTCTTGGGCGCCTCCACCACCACTTCAGCACGGTGAGGTGGGACGGAAACGCCAGGAGAATATAGCGCTAAGGGCGTTGTAATAAATAAGTAAAGAATTCGTAGGTTCTGAAGAAAGAACTTACAGGGGGCTTGGTTTTGGGGCGGTTGCTGCGGCGTTCCCCAGGACCATAAGCAGTGAAAGCGCAAGAGGATTCTAGTTGAGAAAATCAGCCGCGGAAAGTGGACTTAGCAAAATTTCAACTTACGTTGGCATTATGAAACTAGAAATCCGTTGGAGTACCGCAGAAGACGAGGGGCGAAGGGGCTGCCCGAGTTGCAGGCGGTGTGTCCTCCGCAAAAGGCATGGGGCGTCTTCGTGCGACTCCTCCAGGGTCTGCGAGGGCAAGGTGGACTCGCCACCTGCATCCGCGGAAGGCCCGGGAGTGCGCGAAGCAACGCGGAACGGAGCGCGTCCAACTTCTGGTCCTCCGTGAGTGTGTCGTCGCGCAAGAGCGCGGAAGTCTCCATTGTGTTGGGAGAAACCGGCGACAGCATGAACGGCGGGGAAGAAATTGGAGTTGTTGGAATGTACAAAGGGGAAAATCCCTCTGTGCGCGCGGGAGGAGAAACCGGTTCCGCGGATGGACGCGGTGGTGGACTTGCAGGAGAAGGACGCGCCAGCTGGTACTGGTCCCAACACTCCAAAAGGGGATCTGAGATCCCTGTCGCAGCCGAACTCCACAAGGGGAAAGGCGTGCGGTTTTGGTGGTCGTGGGGTCCGCTTGGGAAGACGAAGTCCCGCGGGAACACGCTCTGGCTCTAATAAGAGGGTCAGAAAAATCAAATAAGTTCAGAAGAATGAGACTTACGAAGTTTTCACTGTATGGAGGCAGTGCGAGAGTCCAGGCGCGATTGCGCCGACCCTCGGGGAAGCCTTGGATAAGGCTGCGCGTCGAGTTGAAGACGCTGTGGGCGAAGTCGGGCGACACGCGTCGTTCGCGGAGTTCGCGAGCCAGCTGGAGCTGATGGAAGAGTTAAAATCCACAGTCCAGAAGTTATCGCGGAAAATATTTGGGACTTACGAGGCAAGGGATCCCACGATTGAGGACCTGCGCGGTGGAGTCTTGCTCCGCGGAAGACAAAAGACGTGGCGGCGACGCCAGAGTTTCCAAGAGGCGCTCCAGAGCGGGAGAACGGATGTTCAAGAGAGCATTGTGGTTGAGCTCTGCGAGTTGGAAGGGCACCAAAGGGTGCGACGCGCTGAATTCCACGGTCCACGGGAAACGAAAGAACGGCGGCATGCGTTCGCGCTGCAATGGGAAATAAGGACTGAGAATGCTGAGAGAAAAATAAAGAACTTGACGCACCCCGGTCCAATACTCTAGCGAATGCTCCATAAAAATGGAACGCCAACCCTCTGCCTCGGTGTCCGGAAAGCGAGATGATACTCGCTGGACGAATAAGACGAGAGCGCGGATAACACCCTCCTGCAACGGTGTGTGTGGCAGGTGTGGGTATGCGCGAACAAAAGTACGCTAGGAGCGGAATAATTAATGAAGGAAAAATTAAAGAATAAACCACTCACAAAGATGGGAGCGGCACGGTCTAAGAGGTCGACCGCGTATTCGCGCGAGATTCGCTGGAGACGGCGAGGACGGCGGAGGAACGGCAGAACGCGGATAATCGCGGGGTGCCGGAGGAAGTAAAGAGAGTTCCTCTCTTCCTCAGACATCTGGTAGTCGCCAGAGGCTCGTTCTTCCTGTATAACAGGGAAGAAGGGGCGTGACGCATGCCAATGGATGTCGTTGGCGTCCAAGCGGTAGGGAGGCGCGGCGTCGTAGTTGAAGGCGCTGGGGTCTGCGAAGAACACGTCGGTACCCACGGGGTCCGACGGTAGCTGCGAGAACTCGCGGAAGTGCTGCGAGGGCGACGAGGACATGGCGGGAGAAAAGAAGAAAATTTGATGCGATTACATATGTTTGTCAAGGGCTTGTGCGCAAGCGCCCGTACCTGGCAGCCAGGAAACGGAGTTTTCTAACGGACGAAGCGTCTGTGGAAAATTTGGCAGAATAAAAACATATAAATTGGCTTCTTTCCGCGAATAGACTATGTACGTTTCCAAGATTGCTTATATAAGCAAGGAACGGGGGGCGGCGCGTAGTCTATAAATAAAACGCGAGGAAATGAAGGGTAGACGCGTAAAAACACAAGTTCGAGTTGAACTTGTTCAAAATCTAAGGTTGACACATACTGTCAATCAAAACGCGTGGATCCCGGACTCATTAGGCCGAGTGGGGCTGATGGTGTTCTATTGATGACTTGATAGTTGATTGCAAGTCTTGGCAACTAGAAAATAATCACTATTGAGTGGGGACACTCAAGATTTATGAAAAGGGGAGATGATGAGCCTGGCATTGGGCCAGCCTAGCAATTTTCCAATTTTGCTAGCGCTACTATAATTATAAGCGCCCAGGGCGCTTAACATACCATCTTCACTGAGGGCTGATGTCATATCCGGGCAGTCAGTTAAAGGGGTACAACGTATCGCGGACCACTAGGATAAGGTTGTGTAACGCTTCTGGTAAAGTCGCGGAGCCAAACGAGGCCGAAGGGAGTATCCGCGAATAAGTGCTCAACCATCCTGGAAACGGATTGGAGTAACTTCACGTCCCTGATTAAGGATATCTACGAGGGGAATCCATCTAGGAGCAATATTGAACTATCCATTGGTACCTAGGCATGAGCCAGTACTCGCGGGCCGTCAGGCGGCAATTCGCGGAATCCCAAAGCGGTTGTACAAAGGAGTATAACTTAGCGGGGATAATACCTGATAGTCAGGGGGTCAACTGACCGTTGAGGTGGGGCTCTATCTTGGTAATTCTACCAAGGCTGAGCTGCGCGCCAATCAGTTCCTATGAGGAATTGATTACTCCGGGCTTACTGAGCCAACTTGGTCGTCTGACCACGGCTTTAAGGCCAAATTAGGACTTTGGTCCACAGATACCCATATCTATACTCCATTCATCTTTAATTCCGGCTGACTGACCCAGAAATCGCTAATTATAGCTCAATAACGCCGACTAGCCTTAGCTAGTCAGCGAGCTATCCCCATCTCAGAGTTTGTTTCTATTTTGTTTGTATCCGCGTTTGGGTTCTTGAAGTGTATAAAAGGCAATGTAATATTCTAGTTTAGCCAGTGAATCTCACCCCGTCTCGTTGGACGTTCAAGCACCTAGTGCTTAGCGCCTAATCTGATAGTTCTTGGGAGACACTCGGAGAACCATTAGAAGCTATTAAAGTTTCGTTTGGGTTTCTTGCAATATATTGGTTTTGTTGGATCATATCAGTTTGCGCGCGAGATATTGTGATATAAGGACACGAGAACGAACGCGAGAACACGGATTTGATAACAACGGACTTGTTGGCAACTGTCTTGAACGTACGAGACTATTCGCGAATAATATTTGCACGGAACTTGGACTTGAAACTAAGTCGCTCTTGTGGAGTATTTCTCCAAAAACCCTCAACAACTACCATATTGTTATAAAAACCACTTTCTTGTCTTTCTAGTCGCTTCCGCGTCTAGTACAAGCCTTGATAGTCGAACTTCAGTCTTGCAGAGTTGAAATCACACTTCGCTCACACAAGAACTAAGTCCAAATTGCCATAATCTATACTGGATTAGAACCCCGAACCCGCACGTAGATTGCAGTGTGTTGTTAGTGTTGTGTGTTGCATATAGGACTTGGATATTCCAGTTCTGTAAAGCGCATATTTCACATATAGCCCCGCAGTCAGCGTTTCAACGGACGCTTCGCACCGGCGTTCAGGTCGCTGTTGGGTATACTCACAGGCGACCCAGGTTCTCCGGAACTATGGAACCTCTTCATGGCTGATTTTATTCTCGCATGGCACCCGGAAGACATTGAGCTCAATGGAATTCCGATCACGAATGTTGAACACGCGGACGATGTTATGACGGCTTCCGGTGCACCATCAGGACTCCAAAGCCACCTCAACGAAGCGCAACGTTGGGCCAACAATAACGGGTGTGAAACATCAATCCCCAAGTGCCTGGGGCAAGTGTTTGGCCGGGTTCCGAAAGAACACCTCATGTTCCATCTTGGAGGAAAACCAATTACGCTGGTCAAGAAGGCATGCTATCTTGGGGTTTGGTTCGAGACTGGTTCAAAATTCATTTGGAAAGAACAGTACAGAGTGAAGGCTCAGAAGGCCGCCACTGTGGCCAATGTTATACTAGGACTGGACCGATTTGTTGGTAAGCTATCAGCTTGGGATGCGAGAACCCTTTACATGGCACGAATCGACCCGTATCTTACTGCTGGTTGCGATGTATGTTTGGACCTAGAAGGGAAGAGTCTTGCATCGTTGGAACGGGTCCAAGTGAAGTTCTTGCGCCGCATGTTGGGAGTGGGCCGCCGAAGCTTGACAGTGGTCCTATTTTCAGAGACAGGCATATGGCCAATTAAATATCGAAGAGTATATTTGGCGCTCAAGTATCTGTGTTATCTTCTGAGCCTTGACGAGGCACGGCCGGCATCAAACGCGCTGCGGGACTCACTGGCACTGGCACAACAGCAGAAACTGTGCTGGATAAACGATCTCCGGATTGTTCTATCCCAGCTCTACGTCTCGGTTCCGCTTGATACTTCAGGAGACTTGGATGTAAAGACTGTCGAACAAGCTATGTCATGTGTCAATAAATCTATGGAGGCTTGGATTGACCACGAAATCGAATCCTCACATAGAGTTAAGGACATCCTCGTCGGGCGGATGGAAATAGATACAACGTCAGGAACTCTAGTCAAGAAATCTTTGGAATTTCGCCACTATCTTCGGATTGCATCCCCAGAGCATCGCAAGGCACTCACCAAAATGGTTCTATCGAGCCATAGCCTAGCAGTTGAACGTCGTCGCTGGAAGGAACGAGGGAAAAAAATTGTCCCCATCCAATGGAGGCTCTGCCGATTTTGTTATGCTTATATCGAGGACCCAGCACATGCGTTGTTTGTCTGCGAGAACCCGGACATAGTGTCAATTCGATCGGTTTTTCTCGAGAACATTGAGAAATTGGTTCCTGGGATCGCAAACAAGTTCTCGGATGCCCTGCAGACCTTCAGAGGGTTTTTAGCCCAGAGAGAAATAACTCCCCTCTTGGGAAAGTTAGCTTATGATGTTCAGAAGATATTCGACGCGAGTCCGATGCTGCTCATAAACGATCCGACTACCGTGATCTGATGCGCTAAGCGGGCGTCGGCCGCGTGGTCAGGTTGTGGAGCCATCTGATCGATCACTTTTTTTTTTTTCCTTTTTCTTTCTTCCTCTCTCTCTCTTGACCGTCCCACAATCTCTTTCTCAAATTTCCCTGCCATGTCTGAAACTCCCTCTCCTTCAAAAAATTCTGGCCTAGCCTTGTCAGTTGCTACACCATTCCTACTGTCCCTTACTACCCAATCCTCCGACCCCGCCGGGAGGCCCGACATTGGGGACGGCCCGGTGTCTCATCCCGCCCCCAGAAACAAAAGTCCCGCTACGCTGGACACATTGCACCATGTGCACGAACAAAAGGGCCTATCTAGCGCCCAGGTCGCGGGTCTGAAGGGTGTACAGAGCACACTTTCGTCGAATAATGGTGGTATCCCCTCTGGTACCCCGGGTCAATCTGCCATTCCAGACGGGGCTAAACGAGTTCTTGGTGATGGCAATGGCCCGCCTCTCGGTCCTGCGTCCAACACACGCCGTATAACTCGTTCTTCGACGCTGCCCGACATGGCGCCTGTGGCGCCTGCATCTGCCGACGACCCAGTGACCGTGTCGTCTGTCCCGGTTGATCCGGATCACCCGACAAACACCGTCCCACGTACAGCGGTGGACGTCGATCTTCCTTCTTCCTCTAATGTGACGATGTTTGCACATTTTGGTTTGAATCCGGGCGCCAAGTCCGAGATTTCAAGCTCGACCATCAAGCGCACCACAAAGAACCTGGGGATCCTTGCCAATGTTACCCGCACTACCGAGACACAAGTGAACAAACTGGCGCTTGATCTCGACAAACTTACCGTCGAGGTTCGCCTCAACACTGCCCCTTTTTCACTCCACGATCATGTATCCCGTTCCCCCACTCCCACGAGGTCGCGCTCAGTGAGTCGCGCACTGTCAGCGCCACAGGATGATGGATCTATGCGAGATGACATCGACGAGCTCTTTGATCGTGTCATGGATCTCGAACGGTTTGAGAGCGCAGCAAGTTCCGGAGCTGCGGTGTTCTCTACCAGAGTCTCAGCTCTCGAGGACCGTACACCTGCTGCCGGGGGGCAGATCACCACGGCATTGACCGCGGCGCTCGCATCTCGCTTCCAGGACATCACGAGCGATCGCGACAAGCTGAACAACGAGATTCGTTTCCAGGCCGAGAAACACGCACATGAGATTCGTTCCCAGGCCGAAAAACAGGCCCAGGTCACAGCCAAACTCCAGCGGGCGCAGGACGAGCTCCTGAAGACGTTATCCGGGTTACAGGTTACCATAGCGAGACTAGAACTCAGTATTCCCGCTCCGCCCCTTCGCTTACCGGCCCGTCTTTCGGATACCGAGCAGCGCCATGTCCTCTCGGCCCCCAGCAAATATCCTCGACCCCGTTCTCCTGCGCCTCGCGCACATTCCCCTGCGCCTCGTGCTCGTTCCCCCGCACCTCGTGGTCGTTCCCCTGTGCCCCGTATTCGTTCCCCACCACCCCGGTCTCGTTCGTGAAAACATTGATCGCAATGTGGGAAACGGGGTCGCGTACGGTTAAAATGCGGGAGATGCCATCTGCTGGATCACTGGTCAAATCTGTCTCCGCGCTGTGATCCCGGGACCGCCTCGATCACCAGCGCAGTGCATATGTCTCGCGCGATTCACGGGCTTGATGGTTTTGCTGGGGAGTTCGTAGAAAAAAGTACTGAATGACTACATGTATCCCACTCAATCTGATATTTTGGAACATTCTTTTCCTATGTGATATGTGTCCCTCAACTTTCTGAATCTCAACTGATACATATCTTGTGTCAAATCTCGGACCCCTCGGCTGTGTTCGCGAGCATCTAATGTCGTCCATCCTCTCCTTGCTCTCGGGCCGCGTCTTTACGTCGTGGCAAACTCACTGTTGGTTCTGGACCTTCTTCGGAAGTCGAACACACTGTTGCATTTGGCTGTGGACCTTCCTCGGAAGTTGAACACGCCAATTTGTGGTTGCGCATACATTCTGCAAAGGGACAGTATTACAATGGTGCGCTGGAGACTGGTGGACACTGGGGATTTTTACCTGGGAAGAGAGAACTCTTCCCGCACACCAGAAATGGTGATTAGGTCCTACGGGTTTCAACCAGAGGTCCCGCCATATAAGCGGCCGGCCAGTCCACGGTACACCAGAGTGGTACGACCCCCTGGAATGGTGTGTGCTCCGTCGGCATCTTGTAGTGTTTTGTAAGGATAACCACCCGTACATTACTACTTGTTTGTCTTCGGTAAACTCGTCGTTCAGTCATTTGGACCATGCGAGTATAATAAATCCCCCCCCCCCCCCCCCCCCCCCCCCCCCCCCCCCACCACCCATTTTTTTCCGTACAAAATGCAACATCCCGAAGGACCTGTCCGTGAGGCACGAGTTCAGTAACAACGACAAACAAACGTGTCGCGTCAAGAGAATTGTTACGTAAGTTGTTGCAAATCATGTGGAATTTAATTTGGAGTGGAGCAGAGCATCATTCTATGATGTATTATATCATTACTGCATTGCGGAAACATGGTCTGTAAATGCAAAAGAAGATCTCAGAGATACACTCAGGCTAGTTGATTGCTTAACGTTTAACCTTTACATAGGTTCGGACCGTTCGGCCACCCTAGATAAGATGAGTGTGGTCCTTTTACTCGTGCTCCTTCTCAACACACTGCTAAAAAACTACTTGATTCATCAGCTCGAGGTGGGTATTCCTTACTACACCTCAGATTTTGTTTTTTTCTCCGTTGGCCTTCCGTACGAGCTGACGCATGCCGAAGCGGCGAAGCCATTGCCCTCATCAATCAACAAAACAAAACTCTGCACCTTTGTTTCTACGTTGATGCAGCAGTTCCGGGTAGTCCCGTCCTTTCTTCCTATATGACTTCAGGATTCGTTTACACTGTAACCCTGCTACCAAAAAGCTTCCTCCAAACCCTTCACTGTACCTTTAGCCTTGCGACCACCTACGTCTTCGCTTTCGAGCAGTCGCGCTCCGAGTCATATATCCTTCAGCTCTCAGGTGAGTCCTCGAGGACTCGATCCGAAGCGCTGCGTTAACATCTATTCCAGCTTCTTCTTGATTCTATCGACTCCGTGGGTATGCGTCCGAGTCAGCTGGCGTTGGGGACACAATGGGACGCGTCTGCATCATGGGACGAGTATATACATGTTTAGTAGCATTAGGCCTTCGCGAGTGCCTATTTTGCACGTGAACGCCTATTTGGTCTGCGAGCGCCTATTTCCAGGTGAACACCTACTTTCCCAATGAAAACATATTTTCCTAGCGAACACCTATTTAGTCTGCGAACGCCTACTTTGCAAGCGAACACCTACTTTCCCACTGAAGCCCATCTTCAGCGGCGTATGTCAATCATTGATCACTTGTTACGTTACAATTTCGTTCTCGTACGTTTTTTCCATCCGTCCTCTGAGTCCTCTCCCACTCCTCTCGCTGGCCCCTCCAGGATGGATCGGAAGCACGTAACCCTTTTTTGGGCGGGTGCGTCCCCGTTTATTCATTGCATACTATTGTACATGTGCTTACTCAACTTTGCATTAACTCCCAGGTATCGAATATGAGAGTGATCTCAAGCGCCCAGTTGCCGAGCGGTACATCCACCAAATCCGAATGGATGGTGCGATGAAACTTGCGGTGGCAATGAATCCCGAGCTGGCGGCTCTTCTGCACGACGCGGGAGTTCGTTACATCGTGGGTGACATCACTTTTAAGCGTACCAAGGGCGAATTCAATGAGTGGGAGGCAACAATTTGGTACACCGATACGTTTGAACGTAAGTTTTCTTTCTGTGTTATCACACCCTGACATAATTCGACTCAGGCCTCACGGTCACTCGGATTTACATCAATATGGCCACGATGGAGGCGTTCGTTCATTTATTCGACGCCTTCTTCACCACTGTCAAGCAAGTCACCGGGAAATCGGTGCGGTTCAAAGCCTTTTACGACAAAGGTAACATCTATTCTATCCACTTCGATATGGAGGCCGCGCAAGTTCAAGGTCTTGGAGTTGCGCTGAGACGGCGTGACACACAAACACGCGTCCTCTGGCTATTTTTGCGATTCTAGGATATCACCTAAGCCCCTAGGAGCGTAGAAGAGCATTTAGCAGTCACTACAATCTAGTGCGCTAAACCTTCTGTTCGGTGATATAAAGGAGAGCCGGAGTGAGCTCCAACTGCTGGCTGTAGTGCAATTGAACTACACAAGTGGGACGCACTTGTGCTAGGACTTGTACATAAACAACGGAGATATACCCAAACCACCGCCTAAGCATTCATAGAACTATAAACCCATACAAGTAAACAACTTGGTGTTACAGAACTTTGCGAGGATTAGGACGGAGTCCTAGGAGCATTCAGAACCATGAACTAGGAAGCGCTAGGATTGAGACCACTGGCAAGGGCCTTTAGGGGAGACCTAGTCGACGCCTAGGAAGAGACGCACAATCCCTAGGGATTGAACATCAAACATAGAGCGCCGCGGAACGATCCGCTGTGATTACGAGAATGGAAACACATCAGTACTAGACACGTGATGACGTCGCGCGTCCTAGGACTGACAAACTGGAACAAACATCAGTGGAAAGGACGAGATATCTCAGGAGACAAACAACGTTTACGCTAGCAGGCTTGGCACCTTTACTAAGGTAGTCAGCTGGCCTAGGCAAATGAATAGGAAAGGACTTTGAGGTGGGGATTCAACTCCCGGCCGGGCAGACGTGTCGCCAATAAGCACGACGGCAGACGAGCGAACGCCAAGATACCCAATAATAGAACAGGAGTGGTCACAACGATGACCTCTCCTAGGACCCGGACAGTACGCCAGTGCGCGGCAGCCGTTTCATTGGCTGTTCATTTTATCATCTTACTCACTTTCATTATCTCATCTATCTCTCCGCTCATGTATAAAAGGACAGCGTTCATACCACGTATCCTCAGATTATCCCACCTCAGTCCCTAGGACGGTGTTGGTGTTGTGGGGGTCTCAGGCTATTCGTGGAGATTTGTTTACAAACTCTGCTTGTAGTAGTCTTAATAGGAATTCTTGATTGTTGGCTCAGGAACTTGAATTGAAATCTAAGAAAACCGTGTTGCTAGTCCTAGGACTTTCACATATAAAATCAGAAGGGTGTTCCCTTTAGCTTGGGAGTCACAACTTGTCAGTTACTTTGCTTGCTCCCCTACTGTGCATTGGGCCGGTAGAAGTTTGTAAGACCGATAGCTGGACGCTTGTGGTGCAAGTTAAAACCTCACCAGAAGAAGAGGAACCAGGGTACCTACCCTAGGCTTGGCATTACCTTGTCAGTTACTTTGCTTGCTCCCCTACTGCGCACTGGGCCGGTAGAAGTTTGTAAGACCGATAGCTGGACGTGTAGTGTGAGCTTAGAGCCTGTAAACCAAGTAGAGAAAACGTTCCTAGCGCACGGAAGCGTATAGGTCCACGTATTGTCGTGTGAGGAAGCATAGATTTGAAGTGTTAGCCTCAATAGTCTTCTGGGTTGCCAGTTGCGGGGATTTTCCCAAGTCGTGTCAAACTCTGCCCTAGTGCGATTGGTCTAAACAGCCAGTTCACTTTGTATCCACCGTTACCCCCCCTGTTCATCAAAGGTTCCCTAGGGGCATTGATTGACTCGGAATTGTATATTGTGGTCTCGATTACAGTATTGTATCGATTCCTAGGAACCAGATTCGTGTGTTAAGGATATCCAAACCAGCTAGCCGCATACTACGGCTCGGACCCGAACTCACAAGGAGAGCACTTATCTTTGGGAGTAGTAGTGTTGTAGTGTGGTTGTTGTTTTGTGGTTTTTCGAAGCCCTGCAATAAACGCCTATTTCATTAGCATATCAAGTGCACCGTTTCATCTGGAGCCCACCGCGAGGGTCCAGTTTGGATTTATCACGGAAATTTGGATCAGGAATTGAACAGTCTGTTTGAAAGGATTTCAGTTGCGGTACCAGTTGAATTAATATTCCTCTGTGACCTGGTCTATCGGACAAACGTCTGAAAGATCGAAACCAACCACTTCTGGACTCCAAACATCAGTCCGGGAAAAGAAGTCTTCTAGAGCAGATCAATCTCTGGAAGCACGACCCTACGGTCACAACGTCGGAAAGAAATCGCAACTCGGGACTTATCCCGGAACCGGTTTACTTTCCCCCTAACAAAGGGCCGTCACGTTCATCCAGAAATTCTAGTAGAGGTCGCTCGCTAGGAATTTCTACAGGCGCTACGTTAGTAGAAAGCCAACCAGTCAACGAGGAAGAACCTCTGCCATTTCCTAGCGGATCTTCTTCACCGTTAACTACTCCAGAAGGAAATCTGGAACAGACTACGCCGGGCACTTCGAACTTGCCAGCCAGTCAGACAACAAACCCTGTGCCTCAACCGGTACAGCAACCGCTAGTAACAGTTAACACTGTTCAGCAACCCCAGTACAAAACATTGTACAGAACCCAGTTGTTAATACCAACGCAAACACGAATAGAATGGATAAGACTAAGCTACCGCCTACTTGGGGCAAGAATGCCTTACAGTTTGATGGGGACGCGGAACAGCTCCCTAGGTACTTTGAAGCCATCGACGATGTGATTATAAAAGTTGGGGCTGCGACTGATGAAGAAAAGAAATGGGTAGCAATACATTATTGCGACTCGAAGTCTCAGCAGCAATGGAAGGCTTTGCCTTGCGCTGCTGCTGGAACTACTTGGGAAGCCTTTAAGGCCGGAATTCGAGAGAGTTACCCTGAGTACAAGGCAATGGAAAAGGGCTCCCTCGGGGCGTTAGAACGATTTGTCAAGAAACAGGCCAGAAAGCCCATAAAGCTAGATGACCTAGTCTCTTTGCAAGAATATGTTCGTCAGTATCAAGCGATGCTAGCGCAGTTAATGTATCCCACACAAAGGATCAGCAACCGGGAAGCAGGAACTTACTTCCTAGCTGGCTTAAGCGAAAGTCTACGAATTCAAGTCCGTAGTCAGATGCGAGCGACTCCTAGGGAAACATTTACATCCTACAAGAAAGCGAAAGCTGAATGGGTGTCAAGTGCGGTGTTCCGGATCCGCCGGATTCCGGCGGCGGCCGAGACGGGTTCCGACCGGATGCGGGTTTGGCTTCAGCTCGTGCGCTGCGCCGTCAATACGCCCGAGGCCCGATTTCCGAAGAGACAAAGACTAGAGGGAGAAGGCAATAGGGAACCAACTAAGTCGATATTCGAACTGAGGCTACTACTTTACAATACTAAGTATTTATACTAAAGTTAAAATCCGAGAATGATCCAGTAAGTACAATAAAGACAATAAGCCAATTGTGAGTCATCCGGAGATGAAGAAGATGTAAGAACAATAAGAACGAACTTGAAACAATAGAGTCCAATAGGACGATACAGAATTGCAAGTCGGATCCGAGGAGTTGACCGTGAGATGATGGTAACAACGCGAACGCGGGGAAGCCCTATGTACCCCCCGAGATTGATACCGATGATAAATACGTCTGGTCCGACTTAATAGAAGTTGCTATCCGGATTTGCGAAGAAGAAGCAGGTACCTTCTATGAAGGGATTGCTGGTATTAGCGAATCAAAAGAAGGAAAAGAAATTAAGAAAGGACTTCTGTTACTTCAGGGAACAGAAAGAGATGATTCTGAGTCAATCAGACAGTTGATGGACAAGATCAACCAACTAGAAGGAAGCCGTGCTAAACAAGAAGTGGATTTCAAAGACAAAGTCCTTAGAGAAATCAAGGATGGACTCGGCGAGGCCATGGCTAGTCACCTAGACAAGTTTACGGCGGACCAACACAGAGAAATGCAGCAGATAAAGTTGGCGTTGGAGGCGGCGAAGCCACCCCAACATCCTACACCTTATCAGTCAAATACGCTGCCTGCCTTTGTTAGGAACCGTGCAACGGACAGGCCTAGGAATGACAATTGCTTCTATTGTTACAAACCAGGACATTTCATTGAGCAATGTGAGGACCGAAAGGCCGACATTAACAATGGGGTGATTACGATGGTTAATGGGAAGATCACGTTCTACGATGGAAAGTCTATCCCGAAGGAGCCGCCAGGCAAGTCTCCTAGGGAGAAGGCTCAAGACCATTACAACCGTCGGGTTGTTGCTCAGAATTATGATGAAGCCATGGACATGTACTTTGGATCGGAAGCTACCGTTCCAGATACTAGTAACATGAGCACAGGAGAATATAAACAAGTCCTAGCGTCTATAGAACGTTTAGAGTCCGCTCTGGCGCAAACTAGGTCTGGTGGAGCTGCTGAGGGCTCGGGTTTTCGGTGAATCCGATGAAGGCGGCAAACGCACGCAGAAAGCCGCCTGAGGAGAGAAATCCAGTCAACCGTGGCAAAGCAATAGACCAAATTTCAGAAAAAACTCGAAAACAGATTAAAGATGCTCTTGGACTAAAAAGCGCATTGAGAAATAGCGCACAGACAACAAAGTCTATAACATGGAAACCCAGGTTCAACCCGAACGTGGAGGAAGTAGAGGCTTCAGACGAAGAGGGACTAGAGGATCCGCCTAGGAAGGAGTTTGATAAAGAACTTCCTTTCAAAGACGTCGAACCTTTGCAAGACCCACCGCCAGAAGCAGTTCTGCCTCTACAGCCAACGGAAAACCTAGCTGAACCTAAAATACCCTCTAAAAGGAAACCTAGAGCACCTAAAAATACGGAGCTTATGGACCAAGCCAACGACGAACTGTTGAAGGCAATTAGAGCGACCATTGTACCGGTAAAGCTAGGGGATCTATTGAATAGCAATCCTAAGATACGTAGGATGGTTGAATCGGGGACACACAAGACCAGACGGATTAATTTCGTTCAGAACACGGAAGGAGACGTACTGGCGGCAAAGGTTCCGACCTTCATGACAAAAAGGGCCGCTGAGGAGACTGATGAAACCTCCGAGGATGACCCTAGTTCAGAAGAAGAGGAGTCGATGCGCCTGGAAGAAACTCAACTAGTAATGTTGAATGAAGTCGGAGGAGTTTTCGCGCAATTACTGTTTGATACATACCCAGAGATAGTCACGACTGCCAACCACTTATTAAAAGAGGGAAGCATAATCTGTGGGGATCCTGTCAAGCAGTACTTTGAATCGCTAAGACCTGGAGAAGTTCCTAGGAGCATTAAGTTGCAGCAAGCACCAATCTCCGGAGGCCTTCGGTGTCTGAGACCTACCATAAACGGCAAACCAGTTGAGGCTATTGTAGATTGCGGATCACAGATCGTGTCCATGAATCTACAAGTTGCAATTAGGTTTTGTTTAGAATGGAACAGCAAGATGAGCATTCTAATGGAGGTGGCAAACGCGGAAACACACTGGACGAAAGGCCTAGCGATGAACGTACCGTTTGTTTTCGGAACCATGACCTTGTATATTCAAGTACATGTGCTCGAGAACGCGCCGTATGAAGTTTTGTTGGGAAGACCCTTCGAAATTTTGGCGGAAACGATTTACGCTAGTAAAAAGGATGGCAGCATGAACATTACGCTTACAGATCCGTACTCAGGAACTCAGGCAACACTGCCTACGTTTCCTAGGACTCGTAAGAGTGAGAATTATGTGCCAGGAAGCCATAACCCGTCAAGGAGAAAACTCAGGATTTTTAGAACTCTTCAATGAACTCGAGGATGAGGGAGAAGTGATGACGGCCTGGGACTACGACGAGGATGGAAAACTGAATTGTGTTGGATATGGCATGCCGACCGATGGAAAAACGGCGACAAAAGAGGATCAACGCTTGGCGTACCTTTGTGCCTCTCAGGAAGTATTCGCAGAGGATAAACCCGCTACAATGTTGTTCAATCAATACGTAGGGGAGGCGGACCTCGAAGAAGGAACTAAAGTTTGCTTGTTTGGAGCATCTCCGTCGGAGAATGATCCGGCAAAATTGAACCGTGGGAAGTCACCATCAGATGAGGAGACGGCAACGTCAACTCCGGCAAGTATGATGGCTGCCAACGTAGATAGCAGACAGGTTCCTAGGAAGAAACCAGAGCAGAGCCATGCACCAGCTATACCGAAAGTACCAGGAAAGAACGAACCGAAACCAGTGCGCGAGCCTGATAAGGTATCGAAGTGTTCCTAGGGAAGAAGTATAAGCCGGTGGCCGATAAAGTTAAACCTATCCTAGGCGAGCTACCAGCCAAATTCAGAATAGAAAGGAACATAACGGGGGATCCATTGGCCGCCATGCCAGTGTTGAATCATCATCCGCCGGATTATATTCCAATAGGAAGATATACACAAGAAAGAAGAGATGTGATAGACGAGTCTCACAATACCGGGTTCCTAGAGCCTGAAGAAGTGAAGCTAGTCCATCATTTCATGAGTGAACATAATGGTCACTTTGCATGGGATGAAACGGAACGAGGACAGTTCAAACATGAATTCTTCCCTCCAGTAGAGATGCCGGTGGTAAAACATACCCCGTGGGTTTGCTCACGAATACCCATACCTCCGGGCCATTTCGAGGAATTTTGCCGCAACATCAAGCTCAAAATTGATGCTGGCGTGTATGAACCATCCAATTCATCGTACCGATCGCCTATTTTTGCAGTGATCAAGAAAGATGGAAAATCCCTTCGGATTGTGCACTCTCTAGAGCGTCTGAATGAAGTAACTATTCAACACTCGGGAGTAACGCCTGGGACAGATCAACTAGCGGAGCATTTCGCTGGGAGATCTTGTGGAGCTTCCCTGGATATGTTCGTTGGATATGATAACAGGGACCTAGCTGAGGCATCTAGGGACTACACTACGTTTCAAACCCCCTTTGGGGCGATGCGACTAGTTAAGTTACCTATGGGATGGACGAACTCCGTTCCTATTTTTCATGACGATGTAACTTACGTCTTGAAGGATGAGATACCTCATGTTACGATTCCTTACATTGACGACGTACCAGTAAGAGGTCCTCCCACCAGATATGAAACACCGGATGGGGACTATGAAAGAATACCAGAAAACGCTGGCATTAGAAAATTCGTGTGGGAACACTTTGAAAATCTTAATCGAGTGGTAACGCGAATGGCCTATGCTGGGGGAACGTTCTCTGGTAAGAAATTGATTTTGTGTGCCGATGAGTTCACCGTTGTGGGACACATCTGTTCATACAAAGGAAGAATTGCCGATCCAGATAGGATCCTAGTCATCAATAATTGGGGGCCTTGCGCCAACTTTTCTCAGGTTAAAGCATACCTAGGAACTGTAGGTGTCTTGCGAAACTTCATAGAAGGCTACGCTGAAAAAGTGGCGCCCATAAATGAGTTGACCAAGAAGGATGTTCCGTTCCAATGGACTCCAGAATGTGATGAGGCACAAGCATTGATAAGGAAGGCTCTGAATGGCTGTCCTGCGTTGAAACCCTACCCTTGAATTATGAGTGGGACTCAGACATAGTGCTTCAGGTTGATACCTCTTGGAGAGCGGTTGGTATAATATTATACCAGTTGGACCCAGAGGATCCCAAGAAAAAGTACTACGCTAGGTTCGCATCCATAACCCTAGGGAAAACGGAAGCCAATTATTCGCAACCAAAGAGGGAACTATACGGTTTAATGCGTGCGCTAGAAGCCATGTATTACTGGATTTTCGGAGTTCGCAGACTAGTTGTGGAATCAGACGCCTTGTATATCAAAGGAATGTTAAAGAATCCAGGCATGGGCCCGAACGCTACCATAAATCGGTGGATAGAGAAAATTCTCATGTTCCACTTCAAGTTGAAACATGTGCCAGGGGAACGCTTCGCACCGGACGGACTATCTAGGAGAGATCCGCACCCGGGGGATGAAGTATTTCCGAACTCTGAGGAAGGGTACGATCAGAATGACCCTCCAGAAGATCATGAAGATGTAGACCCTAACGGTCCGCAGCCTTTAGAATTTGAAGAGTTCAAACACATGATTGATACACGAGGAGGATATCTACAGTTTGGTTCGGAGGCCAAAAGTGTCGAGGATTTTGGGAAAGACTGGGAAATGACCGCTAGGCTTGAAAAAGAAGCTTTTGAGGTCTGCAAAAGGGAATATAGAGATGCTGGGATAACAATGCCACAATACGTGCAGATGAATGAGCCTTTAATTCCAGACCTAGAACTAAAATGGTCTGAGAAGACTCAGGAACCGTACGAAGAGGGGCATAGATCAGACTCTATGAAGAAACAAGACGGCAAGCTACTGCTTGTTAAAGAATGGTTGAATGATCCATTGAAACGACCTAAGGGAATGAATGATGACGATGAGTACCGCGCCTTCATGAGATATGCTTCGCATTTCTTTTTAAGGGGGGGGAGGATGTATCGAAAGAGTTTCGGTACCGCTCATCAACTCGTAGTTGGCAAGGAACACCGAATGTACATGATGAAGGCAGCACACGATAGCCTAGGACATCGGGGGATTTTTGCGACTAGGGAGTTGATTGCTCTACGATTCTGGTGGCCAGGATTCGAGGCAGACGTAGGATGGTTTGTCGGCAGCTGTCATTTGTGCCAGACTCGCCAAACTACTATGTTGAAAATCCCACCAGTAGTTACCCATACTCCTAGCTTGTTCCAAACGGTGCATATTGACGTTATGAACATGGGAACGGTCTCCAACAGATTTGGATTAGTGGTTGACGCAAGGGATTCACTATCTAGATGGGTTGAAGCTCGCCCCATAGCAAGGGAGAACGCTCAGGCACTGGGATTATTCATCCTAGAAGACATCATATGCCGCTGGGGATGCCCTAGGCTATTGGTGACAGACAATGCGCCACAGTTTAAGAAAGCTGTAGCGTGGTTAGAGGAAAAATATGGCATACCGAATATTACGATATCACCGTATAATTCACAAGCCAATGGCAAGGTGGAAAACGGTCATTTCCCGATGAGACAATCGTTGTTCAAAGCTACGGGAGGAAACCCTGGAAAGTGGTTTTACTTCTTTCACTTAGTGCTTTGGGCAGACCGAATTACCATCAGGAAAGGGCTAGGATGTTCACCATTCTTCATGGTTACCGGGGCACACCCGATTTTACCGTTGGATATTGAAGAAGCCACTTGGTTGGTGGATCTACCAGGACGAGTCCTAACCGATTCGGAGGTGATAGGATACGAGCGCAGGCCCTAGCTAAGCACGTAGCTCATGTTGAAGCGATGCGCAAGCGAGTGGACCATGAAAAACGCGTTTCGGTACGGAAATATTTGAAATACAATGCCGCCACCATTAAGAACTTCTCTTTCAAACCAGGGAGATTAGTATTAGTGAGGCACACGAAAACGGAGAAGACTGTGAGCGGAAAAATGGAGCCTAGGTACATGGGACCCATGGTTGTTATTAGAAGAACCAAAGGGGGCGCGTATCTAGTAGCAGAAATGAATGGTGCTATGTTCCAAGAAAGGATAGCGGCCTTCAGGGTCATTCCTTACGAGGCTAGGCATAGTATCCAGCTACCTGCACAAATCCTGAAGTTCATAGACATTTCCAAGGAAACTCTGGATAAAATGGTAGACGATGAATCGACCGAAACCACTGCACATACGAAATCTAAGAAGTACAAAGGAAAGGACCTATTGTTCGACAAAGTTCGACTACGGGTTACGCCAGAAGACTTCGAGGACTCTGAGACATCAGAATCTGAAGCGGAATCGGAAGAGGAACCGTTTGGTCTAGATCCAGAACCAACGGAAAAAGGTCCTAGGAGGTCCAAAAGACGCCTAGATGCCTATCATGACTCTACGAGTGATGCTGAGAAGTAAATCAGTAAAAAGCGACTACAAGAAATAGTTGTGACGCACTCTTTAGAGCCAGGGAATGTAAAATGATGAACACCGCCCACTGGGGACGGTGCAAGTTCCGTAAGGCGAACCTTGACCATGGTCAAGACAGAGTCGCTGTAGCGGAGCGAGGCGAACTCGGTGTGGAGTTCGAGAAGAATATCAAGGTCATCGATCTCATTGATCCGCTCCTTGACCAACCGTCTATGAACGTTGTAGTAACAACGCTTCAAATACAAGAAGACGCGAGGAACATGGGGCAGGAGCTCCTCGTAGGTGTGGAAATCGCGAGCAAACGTAAATGCTAGCAGACGAGATCAATACCTAGGAGAGAAATCGGTGACTAGGAACGAACCAACTGGACTTTGCTCGACAGACAGTAGGAAAAAGCGTATGTCCATCCCGTAGCAATCGTTGTGGACTCGACGTTCGCAGAGGAGACAGGCGCGGCCGTAACAGGTCCATACACACTGCTGTTTATCGTCGCGGCATCGCTCACAGGGGCTGAAAGGCTAGGGATACTTAGCGTCAGCTAGGGAACGATCGCGAAAAGTAATGCGGAATATACTCTGTTATCTTCCAACATGAAAAGAGCGAAGCGTTCAATCTCGGTCAGACGCATGGTGAAAAAGGCCCAACCAGTTGGGAATGGAAAGGAATAAGGACAATCGTCCTAGCGAGGCCTTATATATAGCTAGGGGGGAGATTTTATCTCCAACCGACGCTAGGATCTTAGATCTAAGGTTACAATACCCGATCGGACCGTCAAAACAAAATTGTATTGATAGTACTACTTGGAAACGAACGATCGAGGGAAACTCGCTATAGTCTATACAGACTAGGAAAAGAGACTGTGTCCATGGATGTACAAGTTGAATGTACGGAAGTGACCAGTTGAATGGTCGGATAGGTAGAGTGGTTAAACAGGTCAGATAAGGAATAAAGGAATGTGGATAATCAATATGAAACTCGGGACATTTAGGCTGCCTAGCCGACGATATCTCAAGTTAGTATTGGAAAATAATCGGAGCACGGAAACGTACATCGACCACATCATCCATATCAGCCGAGTTGATGCCTTCCTTGAGATCGGCCAGTTCCTTCACGAAGTGGGAGTGAAGAGATAGGAAATGTTTAAGGCGAAAGCCACAGATATAAATCTGGCGCTTGAGTTCCTTCTCTCGGCTTTGAGAAGGATCCTGGGCAGGAAGGTCAGCGGACTGAACGACCGCTGCAGCCTGCGTATAAATAGCCGGACTGACGTCTGCGGATGGATTACCTTAAAAAGGGAAATGTCAGAATGGAGATAGATCTCCTAGGGAGGATGCGCACCGGGAACTTGATAGTCCTGTTCAGCATCAAATACATGAGCACGCTGCTCGCGGCGACGCTTCCTAGTGAGAGGCTCCACCACAGTGTCCCCATTCGTAGCGACGGAAGCCTACTAGAATGAATACGGTTACTAAGTAGCTAGGGAGCTACGTACCACGTTCTTGGGATCCAGCTAGGAAAGTGCTGGTCAGCGCTATCCGACCTAGGAGCCTAGGAGGTACGAACCTTCTTAGTACGACGGGCTTTATCTGCTTTTTCGTCGGCCGGAAAAGTCTAGTTGGGAATCTTGTTAATACAACATGGGAAAGGCAAGGAAGAACGATAATACCTTGGGCGCAGTAGAGTCCGTAGACTCCGTCGTACCAGTAAGGTCGATGGAAACTTTGCCCTTGGCACGACGTTCAGCAGCGTCTGCCGCTTTGACTTCCTTGTCCCGAATTTCCTTGGCTTGGGCCTTGGAAAGACACGAATCATCAGAATGAAAAACGCTTCCGCAATAGAGACACACAATAGGCTTTGTGCGCGTCAGCGGTGGCCAGGGGGAATAGCGAAAACGTACCTTGTCATCCTTGTTCTTAAGTCCCGTGGAAACGGTGGCGGCAGGAGCAGCCTAGGGATAGTTAAGGACGTTCCAGCGTTCCTAGGAAATGGATTGGACCAACCTGAGAGCTAGCTGCATTGCCTTTGCCGAAATGGAGGCCGCTAGGAACAGTTCCGGAGCCCGCACGCGATTCGGCGTTGGTGCTCTGCGAATTCTTCACAGTATCCACTTCCATCTGTAAAGCCATCAGCTTGCGAACCACCCAGTTAAGGTCTAGTACCTCGTTGTCAGCACGATCTTCATCGTCGTCTGAGGACGCACTTTGGTCGGACTCCGATCCAGAGTCTTCGATGGTGGCGGAAGATTTGATCACCTAGGAAATGCGGGTTGAGCTAAGAGGATAGAATAAAAGCCGAGGGGGAGAAATACCTTCTTGCCTTTCTTGTTCTTAGCCAAAGACTGCGCCCTAGCTTCATCACGAGCGCGTTCATACCAGACAAGCGTGGCATGGATCTCGAAAATCCTTGAACGGAATGAAGCCTGACTAGGGAAACAAGTCAGCGCTAGAAAAATGATAATGTCCTAGAACGAACTGCGCGGTGATAGCGGTATCTAGAGACTGGTGTCGCACCATCGAAGAGACCTTCGGCATGCCAAACACTAGATCCAGATCTTCCATAGCGGTCAGGAAGGCAGCCTCCGCCCGTCGAGCGCAGCGTTACTAGGCTAGGAGGCATTATAAGGAGGGGTCGAGAACAGACAACGTTGTCGATCTAGGAAGGGTTTTTATAGGGCGAGAATCTAGCCCTAGGGAAAATTCAGCCGTCGGACTCTATTCACGCCTAGGCGGACAACCGGGGACGGTTGCTCTTGTTTTGGTCGGGGGGAGAGAGCCGAATAAACGGTTGAAGGCAGACCCGGAAAACCATGTGGAAAGGAAAAGTCAGGCATCAGAATATCGGACCTTCGGACGATGAGCATGCGACGTTTTTTGATTTTAATCAAAGATTTGCGGCTAGATTCGTACAAGATAGTTCGCTGAAATTGATGATCGGACTTTAGCGAGCCCTAGGGATGCGGAATTACCATAAATGGTAGACGCTGATCGAGCGAGCATTCCTAGGAGTAAGCAGGATGACGAAATAACGATCGATAGTAGATAAAAATTACTGTTGACTCGGGAACCTACGGCGTGGTCACTTGATGTCGCTAAGACGATACAGTAACCGCCTAGGAACCACAAGAACTGAATTGTGCGACAAGGATTAGCCTGAACGGACCTAGGAACGAGAAACTCGATTGGAAATTGAAATAGATCAAACCCAGACTTTCTATTGAAACGTATATCACCTAGCTGCTTTACGAGACAGCCAAGGAATAATACAATTCAATTAGAAAAGCCTAGGAGCTCATAAAAGAATTGGTCTGCAAATTTCAGACGAAATACTTATGAGAATTTGATCGGATCAAAGTTCCGGTTGGTGCCGAGGAAAGTTCAAAAATTCTGCTAAGTCCATCGCATTACAAGGAAGAAATTGGATTGGACTTAAGAAACTTGGAGTTCACACAAGAAAAGCCAAGAAAAAAACAATTCATTGAGCCCTTGTAGACTAGGAAGGACAAAACTACAAGCTTTTGTAGTCTACAAAGGAATTTGGAAATAAAAAGTTACAACGCGGCTGCTACGCGTTTAGCTACGAGAATCGAAAATAGTCCGAATAATGCAAAGAAATTAAGGCGCCGGTGCACCTATACGCCCCCCCACCCGCTAACCGTCATACCCATTGAGCGCCGAAGCCGTCGATGGGGCTCACGAAGAAGGTGGCTCGGGCTTCTGGGATCTCGCCGGCTGCACAGTAAAGCCGCCGCGAGCGAACGAGGCCGGAAGACGAGGACGCGCGGGGGATTGGCGGAAGTCGGGCATCGGGAGGCCAGATTGCGACGCCTGCAGAGAAGACGACGGCGAGGTTGGCGCACGAGGCTGCTCGTAGACCAGCGGCTGCTCATACGCGGGACGCTCGGGTGGCGGAGCAAAAGAAACCGACTTCGACAAGGGAGTCGTCGGTGGTGCCACGGGCATCGAGACAGACGGCGTAGGCGGCGTCTGGAGCAAAGGTCCAGCGCGGCCAAGCGACAGTGCTGTGAAAGTGGGCGTCGTGGCACGCGCCAAATGAGGCGAGACGGGCTGTACAGGAGAGTTGACCCTAGGGTCAACTTCTGGTAAGCTCGCGTCTGCCTCCGGCGCGTCCGCACCCGCAAAAACTGAACGAGAAAGGTGCTCGACGCCGGGGACCTCGTCGATGGTGGAAGGCCCAGCAACGACACCAGGCGGATAGCCTTGGGTGTAGACGTCGGGTGCGCCATCGAGGGAGAGGTCGGCGAGGCGCTGGAATGGACGAGTCGTTGGGTGCGTGTCGGTGTATTGCAACTCCAATTCGAGGCGGTTGGCACCAACGCGCTCGGACAGCTGTTGGAGCAGCTGGACGTCGTCCGGGTCCTCGAAGGAGTCGTCCAAGAAATGCGCCGGGAGGAATTCTTGCTGGGTACTGAAAGTACGAACGACCTCGTTGATGGCGTCCTCGTGCGCGGTCAGACGGAAGGCGAGATGGCGGAAAGCCGCATCAGCCTCCTGACGAGCGCGGACGGCGGTCAACAAAGAGCTAGCCAGCGCTAAGAAATGAAATTAGAATAAGGAAAATAGGAAACAAAGAAAGAAACACGCACCACCCGGCCCAAGCGTCAACAGAGGACGCAAATCCTCCATCAAGCTGCCGAAGCGGTGGCGCTGAGGGTGGAAAGTGCAGCGAGTGTTGCCGTTCCGACAGTTGCTGCAAGGAGAAAAGAAAGTTTGACCGTTGCAGGAGGCGGAGAGGCCTCGGTTGATGCAACTCAAACAAGCGAAAGGCGAATTGGAGAAGAGGGTCGGGACGCAGGCGTCGCGCACGAAGGTCGAAGAGACGACCTCCAAAGCAGCGGAAGGCCAGTCACCTCAGCCCAAGCTAGGAGGAAACCAACGAGTTAGAAAGTAAACTTGGAAATAAAGGGAGCTAGGCACTTACGCCCGGGAGGGTTGGGAAACATAGTTTCCAGTACTTCTTACGAGAGCGGGGGCGGCGGCAGGTTTCTTCGAAGAGGACGCAACTGGGGAGGATTCCCTAGCGGCGCCGCGTTTGGAAGGCTGTGCAAATCGTCGTCAAAAGTACCTAGGAATAGAAATAGGGAAAGGCGTACCAACGGAGCCACGGATGTGCGCAAAGGCGGCGCGTCCTTGCGAGAGGAAGACGCGGCGGGAGAAGCCTTGCGAGCGCGAGCGGTCGGTCGCGGAGGCGAACTGACGAGCACCTCTACCTCTTGAAGGCGCGACTTCTTGGAAGGTGCGGGCATCTCGACGTCCGAGTCGTCGTCGGCAGGAGCGAGACGTTTGGAGGACGACGCGACCGGCTTGGGCATAGGCGAGGCCTCGACGGCGGGGATGTGGAAGTCGGAGCCCAGGAGATATAGAGGGCCCTTGGCTGCAGCGCGCTATCGGAAAAACATAAGAAATGGATTGAAATAGGAGTGGGGACACACACCAGAGATTGTTTAACCGATCGATCAGGGGCTAGCCCCAAATATCCCGACAAATTGGTGTAAGAAAGACCAGCGGGAGCTTCGACGGTTTGAGCAAAAATAGAAGGAAACACTTGGTGGAGGGCGGAACAGGCTGCCTGGGTTGACCAGAGGAACATTTCCACGTCGTGAATAGGACTGGAAAAACGAGAACGATAGGTCAGCTAAAACGGTATGTCAGCATACGAAATTGAATGAGGAACGCGTCCACCTACAAAGATGGGGGCGGCGGAAAGCAAGATATTGAAAAGAGAGCTGGCGGAATGAGTGGTGTTCACGCCGTCAGTACTGAAAAGCGTGACAATGCGGCGAGACTCGTTGTTATCAAACGCGCGCCAGAAAATGCTGTCGGGATGAGAATGCTTGAGCAGAGGCCCGGGAGCGTTAATGGGAACGGAGTAAGAAGACGAGACTAGTTCATCTCCGGAACCCTCGACCTCTTCGTCTGAGACAGATTGGTTGTAAATTGTCGAGCCAGAGGGGCGAGGTGGAGAACCGCGCTCGGCTTCGAGGCTGGCAACTTCGCGGGCGGAAACCCTCTGGCGCCGGGAAGATGAACTACGAGCGGCGGCGGCGGTCTTTTTCTGTTTTGATGAGGTCGAAGGTCGAGGAGCCATGGCCAGAGATGGGAAAAGAGGGCGCTAGCAAAGAGAAAAGAGAAAAGAAAGAACGGGGACTAGGAGTCCCTGGCGAGAATAAATAGCAAGTCAAGGCGCCGAGCGCTGAAAATAGTAGCGGGTGGCATTGCCTAGGATTGGCTGGAGCTAGGGCGTCGACTCAGGGATAGTTTGATATGTTGCAAAGGAAGACTGCCGAAAATAGCAACTCACTTAATTGAGAAGTTTCGGCTAACTCCGATGTACGTAAAAGAACTTCCTCGAGTGCCTCAAGGCTCGGTGCCTAGAAAATAGAGTTCAGCGACCCTGCGAGCACAGTAATGTGAGGAGCGCAGAACCTAGGAAAGTCTAGCAGACACAGGGAAGACAGGGACAAGTCCCTAGGCCTCTGAGATCGCTAGGAGTATGAACAGTGAAATTTAAGATCGACGATCAATATTTGATCGACGGCGTTTAGAAGCAGATCTCTACATGAAGAGTGACTGCCGGCCTAGGGGGCTGTGCTAAATCATTCGCTAGAAGAACTGTGGACACCAGTTGAAGGAATTATGGAACTATTGAATGGCGTCCACATAACGGGCACAAAGAAATAATAATTTGAACGTCCTAGGGAGATATCATCCTAGGGACCACCAAACCTCACGAAGTGAAATGCACTTAGTGGCGACGGGGACGGTCGAGATTTGGTGAGGGGGAGATGAGACGGCGTGACACACAAACACGCGTCCTCTGGCTATTTTTGCGATTCTAGGATATCACCTAAGCCCCTAGGAGCGTAGAAGAGCATTTAGCAGTCACTACAATCTAGTGCGCTAAACCTTCTGTTCGGTGATATAAAGGAGAGCCGGAGTGAGCTCCAACTGCTGGCTGTAGTGCAATTGAACTACACAAGTGGGACGCACTTGTGCTAGGACTTGTACATAAACAACGGAGATATACCCAAACCACCGCCTAAGCATTCATAGAACTATAAACCCATACAAGTAAACAACTTGGTGTTACAGAACTTTGCGAGGATTAGGACGGAGTCCTAGGAGCATTCAGAACCATGAACTAGGAAGCGCTAGGATTGAGACCACTGGCAAGGGCCTTTAGGGGAGACCTAGTCGACGCCTAGGAAGAGACGCACAATCCCTAGGGATTGAACATCAAACATAGAGCGCCGCGGAACGATCCGCTGTGATTACGAGAATGGAAACACATCAGTACTAGACACGTGATGACGTCGCGCGTCCTAGGACTGACAAACTGGAACAAACATCAGTGGAAAGGACGAGATATCTCAGGAGACAAACAACGTTTACGCTAGCAGGCTTGGCACCTTTACTAAGGTAGTCAGCTGGCCTAGGCAAATGAATAGGAAAGGACTTTGAGGTGGGGATTCAACTCCCGGCCGGGCAGACGTGTCGCCAATAAGCACGACGGCAGACGAGCGAACGCCAAGATACCCAATAATAGAACAGGAGTGGTCACAACGATGACCTCTCCTAGGACCCGGACAGTACGCCAGTGCGCGGCAGCCGTTTCATTGGCTGTTCATCTATCTCTCCGCTCATGTATAAAAGGACAGCGTTCATACCACGTATCCTCAGATTATCCCACCTCAGTCCCTAGGACGGTGTTGGTGTTGTGGTGGTCTCAGGCTATTCGTGGAGATTTGTTTACAAACTCTGCTTGTAGTAGTCTTAATAGGAATTCTTGATTGTTGGCTCAGGAACTTGAATTGAAATCTAAGAAAACCGTGTTGCTAGTCCTAGGACTTTCACATATAAAATCAGAAGGGTGTTCCCTTTAGCTTGGGAGTCACAACTTGTCAGTTACTTTGCTTGCTCCCCTACTGTGCATTGGGCCGGTAGAAGTTTGTAAGACCGATAGCTGGACGCTTGTGGTGCAAGTTAAAACCTCACCAGAAGAAGAGGAACCAGGGTACCTACCCTAGGCTTGGCATTACCTTGTCAGTTACTTTGCTTGCTCCCCTACTGCGCACTGGGCCGGTAGAAGTTTGTAAGACCGATAGCTGGACGTGTAGTGTGAGCTTAGAGCCTGTAAACCAAGTAGAGAAAACGTTCCTAGCGCACGGAAGCGTATAGGTCCACGTATTGTCGTGTGAGGAAGCATAGATTTGAAGTGTTAGCCTCAATAGTCTTCTGGGTTGCCAGTTGCGGGGATTTTCCCAAGTCGTGTCAAACTCTGCCCTAGTGCGATTGGTCTAAACAGCCAGTTCACTTTGTATCCACCGTTACCCCCCCTGTTCATCAAAGGTTCCCTAGGGGCATTGATTGACTCGGAATTGTATATTGTGGTCTCGATTACAGTATTGTATCGATTCCTAGGAACCAGATTCGTGTGTTAAGGATATCCAAACCAGCTAGCCGCATACTACGGCTCGGACCCGAACTCACAAGGAGAGCACTTATCTTTGGGAGTAGTAGTGTTGTAGTGTGGTTGTTGTTTTGTGGTTTTTCGAAGCCCTGCAATAAACGCCTATTTCATTAGCATATCAAGTGCACCGTTTCAGCGCTTTCAAAAATGGTCTTAAATGACCCTGAACTTCTCGTCCGGTTTCCTGACCATAACCCGAACAACCTTGTACAGTACGTCCTCAAGCTTTGTAGTGTGCACTTTGAGAGGTAATAAATGTGATTTTGACTCTTCGCGTGTTTCTGACTTGATTCATTTAGATCGACCGACGCACTTGTTGCGGTTGTTGGTCAGGAAGCTGTTAACTATCTCAATAATTTCCGGGGGCTCTCCGACCCCGCAGACATCGAGAACTGGCATGGGTTTTGCAGCACTCACGAGAACAAGAAATTGCGGGGTCAGTCCGTACTCTTGATGCCGAGCTTTGTACTCATGCGCAAGTAGACTGGTATGCGCACAAAATTCAATATCCCTGGATGTTGCCTGGATTTAACGAGAGCCTATGTCACTTTCCACCGGGATACTGGCAACAGTCGCCCAGCCATACGAATCTCGTTGAAAGTGCGCACGTTGCTTCGAATCTCGCAACATCAATCAATTTACCGCTGCTGGAATCGATTCGAGGGTAAGCGCTGAATTTGGTACATCCTGAAACTTGCTAAATTAATCATAGAGCACGAGGCTATGATGCGGAGCGGGCCGCGTCGATCGCAGCTGGACGCCAGACATGCATACTACCCAATCGCCATAATCACGATCAAATGCGGATGAGGCGTGACGTCACACGGAAAGCAAAGCGCGCGTCGTACCGCGATGATCACGACAAAGTCTCCGACGATATCGCAGAAGACCAGCGACGACTTGCTGCTATCAATGAGGAGAAGAAAACCCTCGCCGCTCGAATCAAGGACCAGAAAGCTAAAAAGAAGGAACTGGGCCGCGTGCCCCGTCATAGTACTTCTACACGCACTGCTAGTGATGTTCCGGCTTTGGCCTCAGGCCAAAAAGCCCCGGCTTTTTGGCTTTGGTACCGGGCCAAAGCCGAGCCAAAATATCGGCCTGACACGGCTTTTGGCCCGGCCTGGCACTTCTCCAAGCCAAAGCCGAGCCGGAAAGCCCCGGCTTTCACGGGTGCCGAAGACATATGACATAACCATCATGATTTGCCCTTCAGTGGCCATCTTTTTTCCTTGCGGCTCTTGGATGCCGTCGCCGGAGCCCCCTAAGTCACACATCAACTGAAACTGGTTGCCGAGGAAAAGGGGAGCAGTCAGACAGACCGTGACTTTACGTGTCACATGTTTTGGATGTCTCTATTGACGAGAATAAGGACCCTCTTCAGCCCAATAATGAACCAGGGGAGGGCTCAGACTGCTCCTTGATCATAACACACCAAGTATGAACTCGGGGTAGTTGTATTAGAGCAATCAATGATGATGCCGAAATTTCGGCAAAAGCCCCGGCTCAGGCCAAAGCCGGCCCAGGCCAAGCCAAGCCTAGACGGCGCGGGTTTCAGGCCAAGCCAAAGCCGGAACATCACTACGCACTGCGGCGTCTTCCTCGGTGATTCCAAAATTCGTGGGAGGCCGAAAAGACCTGAGCGATGGTCAGTTTAGCCATTAATCATTTGAGCACCATCTTGACTGTTCTGCTAGAAAATTCGACATCGGACTCAGACACCGAGTTCCCCGAGGCCACATCTCTATTGACAATCGCTCTACAGTCAAACCCTGGTACGTGATTTATTCTTCCATCCGTGCTCTGACTCTAAACACTATTCAGGCAACGAATCCAATGTTTCCGGCCTACCTACCGGCGGTCATTCGTCGCCGGAGCCTGTCATTTCCCCAACTCCAATCACATATGGTGTGTCGCGAACTGATCATTGATTCTGTTGTTTAACTGCGAACTCAGCTGCGGCCGATTTCGAGGCTCCTGCCCTCTCGTCCAGGACCACCTCGGATCCTTACCTCAACTTTCAGGCCCCATACCCTCGCTCTGAGCAGGACTCCGCAATGGATGAACAGCTCACCACACTTCTCGGCCTCCCTCTAGAAGACTTCAGCCATTTATTCCGTGTTCCGATCCCGGCAGCTAGTGATTCCCTCGACGCCGTCGATTCCGGCACTACCATGCCCGCATCTGATGGTTCCCAAGAGTTCTCCGATATGGATCTTTTTGCGGCAAAATGTTCTCTGACCTACCGCCGTCTTCGCCGCCGCAGGAGTGGCCTCTCACTCTACCCCCGGTCCCAAAACCATCGCCGGCAGTCGTGCCTGCGCCTGATACTCCACCTGCGGCAACTCGGCGACGTAAGCATGATGAGGTGTATCCGAATGATATTTTACTCGAGAGAAGAGCCCGTAAAGTAAGAGTTCGCGAGTCTTGAAGAATTACTTGTTGTCGTTCTAGTACTTGATGCAAAATTTGGTAATTGGAAGTTCGCAATTGAGATATACAAAGTAGGCGTTGACAAGCAAAATAGGCGTTCACACAAAAGTTAGGGGTTCATACAAAATTAGGCGCTCGCGAGCGCCCTCTCCTATTCACATGCAAAATAGGTGTTGGTGTGCAAATTAGGCGTTCACGTGCAAGTTAGGCGCTGGCGAGCGCCTAAGGCTACTAAAGTTGTCGTGCCTCTCATGGGACACAGCCGGTGTGTCCGCTGTTCCAAACTTAGAATAAATGTCGCATCCGCCCCATCCACTGCGCTTTGTTACGCTACATTGCGCTCGTTGTGTCGCATCACACCTACATAGCAGATGTGTTCCACTACGATGCGTTACGCCGTGTTGCACTGCCTCGTGTACGTTCCATCGCGTTACATTCCAATGTGGCTCCGCTGCGCTGCGCTCCCTCGCGTCACGCTGCGTCGTGCCGCAACTCCACAGCCTCACATCCCACGCCGCCCACTGCACACCCGTCGTCTGCAATTGTTTCGTCTGTTCGATCCGCACTAACTGTCTTTCATTTGATACAGTACATCACACGCACGTGTTTCACTGACAACGGTGTACTTTCCCTCAAAACATCGTACCTATACCCGCAAACGAGTGGAACAAATGTATCGCAACGTGCGTCGTATCCATTCATTCATTTGATCAATGTCTCGCCACGCTTTCGCGTTCGTCCTGTTCGGTCGTCCCCTTCCCCTTCTCCCTTTCTCTTCTTTCTTTGATTCTTTCTCTCTTTCTTACTTTATTTCTTCATTATATTTCTTTCTTTCTCGTTCTTCCTTGTCTTTACTTTCTTTATTTATATCTCTTTCTTTATTTCTTACTTTCTTTCTTCCTCGCCTTTCGTCCTCTTGTTGTTTCTTTGCTTACTTTTACTTTCGTCCCGTTCTTCCTTCTTGTCTTTCTTTTTTGTCCCTTCGTTCGTTCTTTCTTGCTTACTCACGCATGCCATCCAGCCTCCGAGTGTGCACCCCCCCACACCCGCAACCCCCCACGAAACGAACGCCTCAGGCAACATCAAACCTGAAACCAGACGGACGAACGTGCGAGACAAGGACAAACTAACACAGGAGAGGAGACTACAGTCAGCGATTCCGTAGCTATATGACCAGATTATTTATCAGTACTCCTGATTTTTAATTGAGCAATTTGAACTGACCGAATGAGTATAAGAAAAGTGTGAATAGCTAGTTGCATTGAAACTTGAAAGGTGAAGCTTGAAGCTCACAGCAGCTGTCAAATAAAATTCGAGTCATGCCGTGCACAGCAACGGCCCTTACCCCCAAGTCAGACTTGAGTCACCCTTACTCGCGGCAAAAAAAACAGCCTTGCGAAAACCGAGTCCCTCGCATCCAGGTTCTCCTGCAAAAAGAATACCGGAGAATTCATAGTTCCCAGTCCTGAATCGAACAGGCAGTTCGCAATACATGCAATACTGTTCCATTTCGTTCAATTCGTAGGGTCACATGTCACACGCCCAAAAATCTACGAAAATTTTCGTAAGTCACAGCGTCACAATGGGTTCATACGAAAGGTTTCCCCCTGTCCAGCCGCCCGGAGCGAATTTTTGGGGCCCTGCGGGGCCTTTTATACGAATTTTTTTCGCAAGTCACACAGGTCATAGGCCCTATACGAAAGACAAAATTCGTAAGCGGTGTCACACCCAAAATCGGCTTACGAATTGAACGAAATGGCACAGTACTATTCCATTGAAACTGTGAGCGAATGCGTGCCACGCGCCACCGAGCTTCTCGGCGCTACCCTTCGTTCGTTGATATGAATTTGGCTTTTTTCACAGAAGAAAACAGTACTTACTGGGCAGCGAAACGTGAAAAAAATGCATGACCTTCACTCGAGTGCCCAGTCCCGAATCGAACGGGTGTTTCACAACATGCAGGCTATATGACATTCCTTACTGCAGGTGAATGCGCGCCACGCGCCACCGGGCTTCCTGGTGGGAGCTATCTGCGATCATCAATATGCACCGAGGGAATCCGTACGTTCCGTGATTGTGGTTTGCAGTGAACACTCCCACGGTTGCAAAATGAACACACCATCCGCCGAGCTCTGGTACTATCCTGTATGGCGCCGGTTAGACTCGCAACCACTCTAGACATTGGCATCCGTCAAATCAACTTATTCAAGTCGAGGAGGTTTACGGGCGCATCGTGTCACTGTCAGACTTGTGTCACCCTTACTCGCGGGAAAAAAACAACATTGAGTCCCCCGCATTCGTGTTCTCACACAAAAGAGCAGAACTTTGGACACGTATAGTGCCCAGCCCCGAATCGAACAGGCCTTTCGCAGCACAGCATTTGTACGGAGTCACTGCGAGCGAATGCAAGCCACGCGCCACCGGGTTCTGGGTGCTTTCCTCCACTCAGCCCTCATTCACATGAATTCGGCTGTGCTCCCAGAAAATACAGTAAACGTCAAAAAGGTAATTGAATCTTACTCTCTAGTGCCCAGTCCCGAATCGAACAGGTGTTTCGCAGCATATACCAACCAATACTTTCTCAAGTACTGCGAGCGAACGCGCACCACGCGCCACCGAGCTTCTTGGTGCCAGTGGGTGCTATCCTGCGCTGATCAAATTTCATTATGAACCGAGGCAATCCCTACTTCTGTGGTTGTCGTTTGCAGTGAACTCCCAAAACCTAGCTTCTCTTCTGTGTTCCCTAATGTGAAATCAGAATATGCAACCAGAAAAACTACAACCAATCTGGACGTCAGCGTTCGTCACGTCCATTCAATTGGGGTCCTCGCGGAAATTTTAATCTCGCGCACTGGCATTCGCGTTCTCGCACAAAAGAGCAGAACTTTGGACACATAGTGCCCAGCCCCGAATCGAACGGGCCTTTCGCAGGATGTACCACCGAACAAGTTTTCAAGTACGGGCGAATGCGCACCACGCGCCACCGAGCTTCTTCCTGCTATCCTTCCTTCGTTGACATGAATTCAATTTTCCACAAAATAACGGGCGGCGAAACGTGAAAAAGAGAAACCGAATCAGAGGTCAGGTGCCCAGCCCCGAATCGAACGGGCCTTTCGCAGTACATACAACATAGAAACACCATACACTGCGAGCAAATGCGCGCCACGCGCCACCGAGCAGCGAGCTTCTTGGTACTTTCCTCTTCTCATTGATATGAATCCAGTCTGGCCAAAGGAATAAATGGGCAGCGAAACGAACAAAATAAACTAGGTCCTCCAGTCATCCTGATGTTCGCACAGAAGGTAACGCTGGCACTTGCTTGAGCAAATATGCGAGTGTGTGAACAACGTACGGCGGAAAGGCCTGCAAAAAACGCCCGAGCTGGTCCTTTCTTCTGACTGTTAGCCGTCGCAACCGCCACGCCGAGCACTGTGCCAATATTGCGTCGAATTGCGCTGCCGCCGCTGCCATGCTGGGCCGGTCTTCTGGATTCTCTTGGCACATGTTGACTACGAGCGGTTTGAGGAATTCGAGGCCAGAATAGGACTATAGAGATTGTGAATTGATCGATGGATGCAGAATACCTGAAGTGCAGAACGTACAGCAATGAGTTTCTTCTGAATCAGGTCACCCATCCACCAGACATCGGCGGCAAAGGGATCCGCATGCGTCCGTCTTTGCTTCGTCTCAGGGATGTCCTTATTGCCGCCTATTATATAGGGAACGAGCACAAGGCCTGGTTGGTCGCTGCGGTCGAATGTGCCAGAAAGTCCATAGTCGATCCAAAAGTAGCGAGACGGGCGTTGAGTGCGGGTGAAGGCTTTGGCATTCCCGGAGAAGTCAGGCGTGAGATGATCGTAATACGGCTTCCCCGGGTAGAATCCGCGAGGATACATATTTGTAGGGTCGAGCATAATGTTCATATAGTGGGGATCTCTGACAAGGTTCTGATCAGCACGACAGCAAATAGAAATCAAGATATGAAGAAAACCTGTGCGCAATATCATTGTCATGCAAAAAACGGAGGCCATGTATGGCCTGGCGGCAAAAATCCATAATTTCCCCCACTGTTTCGAACGGCGGGGAGTCGAATCTGCGGAGAAAGGGGATAACAAATATCTGGGAGTCCTCTTCGTCTGGAACGGAGAGTACGTCGTATAGCGGGACGCAGGGATTGTCCGGGTGCGCCACCAGCGCGTCGGAGTTAAGGAGTCGCATTATGCGCTCCTCGTGCGAGGAGGTCTTGCGCCAGACACATTTGAGAGCAACAATGGCGCCATCTGCTATGCGAGTCGCATCCATGACCCAGCTCTGTGAAAAATTGACACAAGGAGTCAAGGACTAAGCATACTGATGAATGCAGTTACCGTGAGTGTCATAGTTTCTTCTTCAATTGTCGACTGCACCCAGCCCACACGGAAGCGGGGACGGAGGATATAGCCACAGGATTGAAGCCATTTTTGATGGTTGACCCACCACAACTCGGTATCGCTCAACGGGTAATGCAGTGGCATTGTGCAAGCAGACAAGTGTGTCACATGTGTGACATAGATGCGTCGATTTGATCCGTCTACACAGCCACTGCATTCTTTCTTCGCACCACAACAAGCTTGACAACAAGCGTGCCAGTTTGCGAGTCTGGATCTGCGTCAGGCTGGCCTGGTAGCACTCACACAGCTCCACCGACTTCCTACCCAGAAATCTCGGAGTTCCAAAGAGCCGCCTCGCCGTGATGCGCTGTTTTAGAAAATCTCAAAAACCTCACTGGCAGTGACTACTCTTGCGACTTGCGATCAGGCCTCTGTGTGCGTCTTGAGCCTCCTACGCTTCTTACCTGGGGCAATATCTTCGCCGGGGCTGTGTCTCTTATTCACTACTGGCTGCCTTCTTTCGTCGTCTCGAGGTTTCTCTGCGCCACTTTCATACACTGGTGCTTGGCGCTTTACTTCATTCCGCACATTCACCTATTAGCCATTTTTGGGGGCAGACCGTGCAGCGTCGTTGCTCTCGGACCTGAAGCCGTCAATCTGCGCACCGCCACCCAGTACGCGATCGTGGCGCTCGAGGGGGTGCATTGATCTAGCTGTGATGCGATCAACGAAGCAGAAGCTTTCGGAAATTGACGACGTGGCCCGGCATGGCCGGCGCCTTCTCTGTCCTCGATCCTCGCCCGCCGACTACGCTGCACGACTGCGCGTTTGTTCGTACGTCGCTTGCTCGCAAGCGAGCAAGCCTCGCTTGACCTCTGCGTACGTCGCACCCACGCCCGCTACGCTTATCGCCAGAAGAAACGAAGAGGATGGAGCAAGCCCACTCCTTCCCATTTCCGTAAAGAAAGTTCAGCACCTACTAATCCCCGAGGAATCATGCTACAGGTGCTCGTCCGCTTACGTTCCAGTATAAAAGGCGCGGCGGAAACGGGCAGCTCTCCCCAACCATGCGATCCTTCCGTCTACTTTGCGGGCTTTTGCACGTTGCTTTGTCGACCGCGGCAAGTACTCCGGTCAGCAAAGAAGTGCGCGACGGACAGACTGCCACCTTGATTACTTTCCCGACCCAGCCTACGGATACTGGACTGAAACGAATTCCCGATGCTGCGCACCCGTTCATCGCACCGGGACCTAATGATCAGCGTGGTCGTGAGTCGCTCTTCTCCTTTGATGTAGTGAACCCAAGCTAATGCTTTTCAGCCTGTCGTGCGCCCCGGAAATATGTCTTGTAATGCCGGCTGTCTAACCCCGTTTTTAGCCGGCATGAACACACTTGCCAACCATGGTTACATTCCGAGAAAGTAGGCGCAATCGTGCACTTATCCGATGGCGATGCTAAGAAACATGCAGCGGCATCGCGACCTTTGAGGAAATCACGCTCGCCATGGTGGAGGTAAGCACATTCGGAACATTTCCCTCGCTCAAACATAAATACCTTCGCCTCCAGGCTTTCAATCTAGAGATAAACTTTGGCGCGTTCCTAGTTGCCGCAAATATGGTAATGGCTCGTGGTTAGTGGCGGGTATTTTGCTCACAACTTCAAGCTGCTGCGCGGGAATCCGTTCGTGAACAAAATATCGATCGGTGGGGTGTCGCCCCTCGTTCCGCCGCTTCCAGGAGGCATTGGAAGCAACGTAACCGGCGGGTTGGCAAAACACGGCGGTGTTGAAGGCAAGCTCGCAACTCCACCATTTCCCTTGGGGTCTCACATTGGCTTCTCTCCTACCTTTGTTTTCCGGCTAAGGCGATGCCTCAATCACGCGCGCTGACGTCCACATTGGCGACAACCGCAATTTCCAGGACATCCTCTACGATCTCGTGCGTGAATTTCCAGTGTTCTTCTATCGCGGTTGACTTTGATTTCTCAGGACCTGCTCTATCTCGGGAAGTTTGGTGATGACGGACCGGACGGCAACAACACAGTTTTCAATGTGCCGACGATTATTGCAATCAAGGAACACAATATACAGATGAATCAAGCGGCGGACCCAGAAGTGAGTTCCCCCGCCATTAATTCATCGTTCTCAACATATCGCCAGTTTCACTTCACTCCCACGCGCTTGGTTGGCTCTTTCATTGAGATTTCCTTCTTACTCGAGTAAATTATGTGTACATTGAAATAGTCCACAGCTTAACCCTTCTTTCAGTGTTTTCGCAAACGGTGAAATTGATCACCTATTATTTCGCAATTGTAGACTGAAGTAGTCACAGGCACAACGAAACAAGCATCAATCTCTACTATTGACTCGTTCTTGCGCAATCAGAGCTTCCCGCAAAACTGGCATCGTGCGGCAGCCCCGGTGACCGCAGATATCCTCTTCAACACCAGGAACCAATTGGCCGCCGCGATTCCCATTTTTGCTGGGCACAACGACGCGCAGGGAAATTTCGTTCCTGATACGCTGCCACCCGCTCCGTTCGACGCCAACCCTGTAAGCCTCGATCTTGCCGTTTTCCGGCCCAGTTATTGAATTGATATCGTGTATCAGTTATGCGGATTCTACTACGATCTCTTCGCGAACATGCCCGGCGGGCTTGCGAACACCACGGGGGTTTTCAAGCAGAATGTGGATTTATTGTCCAGTGTTGTCTCTGCTGCTGTGTCGGGATTTCCGTGTGACCAGCCGCTGCTGCCGTTCGGGCCTCCCGACAACTAAGTGGGTTTTTGTGTGCATCTATCTACCTCTTCTACTCGGTTTTTATAGAATGTGAACTTGGAATTTTGATGTTTTTGTTTTGGAGCACGCGCCAAACCATTTCAGCCGCACTTTCGCTCAAAATAATCACAGCGCTGGTCCCTCAATTTAATAGGCATTTAAGTTAGCAGCGCTTCTCTAAATATTGCAATACAAATAATTCGGCCCGAAACTCTATTTAATATATCTAATTTCGGATGCAATCATATCTAATCACTAATCTAATCTATCAAAGTCCAAATAAAAGTCCACCAAACTTGGAGTATCATCGCGCGTTTTTATGGCGATAAAATTCAATAAAAAAAAAAGAGAATAGACAGGCAAAAAATGAGTTCCAAAAGTAAAGGTATCAAGGCTTTCAATACCCGTTTCAATACTTTGGACTTTGAATTACATTTAAAGGACGCCGAAATACCAAGTATAAAATCCCATTAAAAAGCGTTTGAAACTGGATGCAAAATTTCAGGTTTAAAATGTCATTAAACTCATCTGCAGATGATCTGCAGATGGTCTGCAGACCATCTGCAGACAGTCTGCAGATCATCGTCGTCACGCGTCATTCACGTCAAGTTGCAAGAGAAAAAAAATACACGATATGTTGTACATAGAGGTCCAACCGCACCTAAGGCATACGTGTAGCGAGATACTGTGCAGCAAGCTCATCGTTGTTCCTAGCCACTTTGCGGGCGGCAGTACTGTACCTGATCCTGCTTTTCCATTCAGAATACGTGTGAAGCTTCACCGGGTTGCCAACAACTGCAGGCGGTGGGCTTAATACTAAGTGCTAATAGCAATAAGTTGGGGCTTAATATTTCCTACTAATAGTACAGCCTTCGCTAGGATTAATACTATATGCTATTGAGACATATCCCGGATTGTCAGCGTATACAAGGATTATGTAGGATTATTCAGAGGGAGAGGATGCGGTATAAGGATTATGGGGGATTAATCGATAGAGAGAGGATTATCGAGAGCCTGGATTATCAAGGATTATCGAGAGGGCGAGGATGCCGCAAAATTATGGAGATCCGAAGATTAGCGAGGATTAAGCGAGGAATGTGGGATTGGACAGGATTATGGCGAGAAAGGATTATGCGACAACAATCTTTGAATGTGAGGATTGTGGAGGATTATGTCGAGTCTTGGTGTGGGGATTATGTCGCAGTATTCAGAGTCTTAGTGATTATGCTGGGATCAAGCATCCGGGTAGTTCGGACCGGTACTGCGCCACAGCGCCGACGCCGACGAGGACAGTCAGGGGGATGCTAGACGGCGGGTGGGGATACCAGGCATCACTGTGTCGAAGCCCTAGGTCGATTGAACGAAAACGCAGTTAGCGGGCTGGGCGAAAGAAAAATAAGAAACGCCGAGGCATATATTCATCACTACATCGTAAAAGGTCGTAAGAGAGAACAAAGATTCAGGCGGTGTACCGCCTACACAGTGGATTAGCTATGGGCAAAGAAAGTACTAATCCCCGTACCTTCTACTGCGAACTACGAGGGATCAGCAGATCGGGGAAGTCCATGACCTCCTCGTACTCGTCTTCCCAACTGTAACCTTCAGGCAACTCCTTCCCCTATGTCGCGTGTCAGTAACCCCTGGACCTGCAGCGAGCGCGACATACCTTCTGGTAAAAATATCTATTTCCCCCCCATTTGATCACTCTCCCCGCTACCTTCTCTGGTACAGCCTTCACCGTCGCACCACGGAGAATGCGGACCGCTGCGGGGGCGGCTGCAGGGGCGGCTGTCGGCTGCTTTCGTATTTTCTGCTTCTTCGGCGGGCGCTCTCCTTCAGGTAGTTCATCCGCCACCCTCTTCTTTTTCCCTTTCCCCTTCCCTTTCCCGGCTTTCCCCTTGCGACCCTGGGGTGCAACACCGCCAGCGCCCTCGCTGCCAGAGGGAGTGGTACCGCCGAGGCCTTCGGGGGTTGGGCCAGCGGCCGCCTTGATCCCTGCCGGTGAAAAGTCGTGTGCGGTGTCTACGACAGGTGCGACGGGCGGTGTGACGGGGGATACGACAGGTGCGACGGGGGATACGGGTGCGACGGGGGGTGCGACGGGGACTACGACAGGTGCGACGGGGGATACGGGCGCGACGGGGGACGCGACGGGGGACACAGGCGCGGCAGGGGGTACGACGGGGGACACGACCGGTGCGACGGGGGGTGCAACGGGGGACACAGGCGCGGCAGGGGGTGCGACGGGGGACACGACCGGCGCGACGGGGGGTGCGACGGGGGATACGGGTGCGACGGGGGGTGCGACGGGGGACACAGGCGCGGCAGGGGGTACGACGGGGGACACGACCGGCGCGACGGGGGACACGACCGGCGCGACGGGGGACACGACCGGCGCGACGGGGGGTGCGACGGGGGACACAGGCGCGGCAGGGGGTACGACGGGGGACACGACCGGCGCGACGGGGGCGACAATGGTGGGGTCCGCGATGGTGGTGCCATCGTCCACCGTTGTGGCGCCTGCGTCCGCCGTGTCCTCCTTGGCTGTCTCCGCTGCTCTAACAGTTAATTCTCATTCGCACAGGGGACTTGAAAACTTACAAGAAAGTTCCTTGATGACCCAGGCTTTGAAAACGGCTGATTGTTCCTCCTCGACGACATCGAAATGGTGTTTTTTGCCTATGCTTTTGGTGACGGAGAGTCTGCCGTGCAAATCAGCTCAGTCCAGCGAACGTTCAAGTCACGAAATTCTCCCACCTCCTGAAGTCGATCGAGCCATTCGGTCGCTTCATCCGAAACCGAACGAAGAAGCAGACATCCCCGGCTTGCTTCGGACCCTTGCCAATCTGTTGGCGCAGGATCGTGAATAGCCGTTCGCCGAGTTCGTCTTGATTACTGTCGGCTTGTCAGACGACAGGCATCGAATCCTTCACAAAAGAGGTACTCACTTCTTCAACTCTTCATCGGTGGCGTCATTGAGCATTGCTGCATTCAACTCCTCCGCCTTGGTCTCTAGCGCAAGCGTCGTGGCGGCGTCGCACAACTTGAATAGCCTAGCCGCTTCCGCATTCCAGCCCGCGAGAGTCTGCCCCCGGCTCTTCGACACCACCTCCCCGCCTTCTTCCTCCTCCTCCTCCTCCTCCTCCTTGACCCCTTTCCCTTTCGCCTCAGCAACGGCAGCATCGATAGCGGTCTTGTAGTCCTTCTTGAAGATGTCGAGCGCGGTCTTCTTGCGCATCCGCGGCTGGTCACTCCGCTTGCTAGGCCCGAGATGACAGCGGGCTGGACAGTCTGCCCATCCGCGCTGGCGAGCTGAGGGACGCTGGAAGTGCTGGTGTTGTTGGTGTTTCTTGTCCACTCTCGCCATTGGTTGTTCAGAGCTTTCAGCAGCGTCTGGAAATGTGTCAAACCCACGGAGATAGAGACACGCGTCGACTTACTGCCTGGAAATCTCCAATATTGAAACCGCCCTCCCCACTGATGTCGAACTTCGTATCCAGCACCGGATAGATTGTGTCTTCAATATATCTCTTGCGAGTGCCCTTCTTGCCCGCTGACGATTCCCAGGCGACCACCATCGGCAGGCAGTCTTTCTTGATCGAATCGAAGATATCGTCGACTCGGCGGGCAGTGGCAGGATCGTTGGATTTCTTCTTTCGGAGCACGGAATAAACCAAGCGCTCAGGCGGGGATTGCGACAGGGACATGATAAGGTGGGCTGGTTTTGGATGGTAAGGTGGGCTAGTTTGAATGGCGAAACGGGGACTTGGAATGAATGAATGCAGACTATAAGTCATCGGAGTACGCTTTGAACATAAAGGGTTTGTTTGACAAGAAAGGCGACAAAAAGACCAGGCGCTTTGAACCGTCAATGAATAGCTGCCACCTAATATTGTCGCATGAGCCACTCACCAGACGTTAGGGATGTGCTTTGGCAAGACAAAGATTCATCGTCTGTCGTCTAACAAATGGTCAGTGAATATCTACCCAGGCAAAAGATGAGACCCAAACGATTAGCTTACCTGCGCGGACAGGACGCCTTCATAATCGCAAGGCTGGACCACAGGCGACTTGCCAAAAATTGAGGCCCGAGCGTCGAAACGTAGGGGTGGGGCGGTCGTCGATGAGGACTGAAACGCCGACGTAGACGTCAGGCGAGCAGAGCCGAGCCGACGTCAAAGTCAGGCTGGAGAGCGACGCTCAGTCAGCTCCAAGGCTTGGTGGTGGTGGCGGTCGACAAAGGTCTGAAGGCTAAAGCATTCATAGTAAAGTTACACAAACACCCACACGTGTCCAACGCGATCACGTGACCTCGTTTGTGCTTGGAATCAGATTCAGCGTAGCGAGAGTATTACTCTACCAGAAGTTTCGACCACGCAAAAAGACTGATTGAACCTACCATTAATTAAAGTGACATATTACTTGCATCTTTGAAAGGGCAAGGGGAAGATAATCAACTCTGAAACTCGGCATGTTCTCAAACAGTACTCAACGCCATTGATCAGTTCAAGCCAAATGACACAGAATCAATGCAGTAATTAAAATTGTGCAACGCAAGTTGTTATTAAAGAAAATATATCAGACAACGGCATTGAATAAAGGGCCTCGAGAGTCAACTATCTCTACATCCGACGAGTCATCTGAGTCCGAAGGCACGAAATCTGGATCGGAGGTGGAGACGTAGATTGGGGGCTGGACATGGCCCGCCGGAGCTTCTTCGTCAGCGAGGGTGGTATCCGCGCCGGGATGTGCCAGTTTCGAACTCCCGGCGCCGACAGTATCCTCTTCGAGTCCCGCGTTGGTGGTGTCCGGCCGGGCGAGTTGGCGTTTCTTCGCGACCACTTCATCCTCCTGGAGTCCCGACTTGCGCTTCAGGGAGTTGGAGACGCGAGGGAGGCCGGCCTGCGGCATTGGACCAACCGATTCGACAACGGCGGCTGTCGAAATTGTGCCTTCTTCGTCGCAGTCACTCCAGTTGGGAGGCGAGGATGGCGGAAGAGGAGACGAGGCGTCCGATGGATACGAATTTTCACTGGCTGCAGTGAATGTGAGCTGGTTCTCGGTAATCGCTGTGAGGATCACATACCTGTGTCCTTGGCGGACGCAACGGCCCAGCGTTCCCGTCTGTCCAGGGAAGGGCAGTCAGTCTTCGCGAGGCCAATCCTCCGGAAGATCAGGATGCGGCCTCGGCCAATCATGTTTATGTCTTGTCCAACCAGTCCATACTCGCTCGTGTCGACGGCGAACACCTCGAAATCTGCCCAGCTGCTGCAATTGGGGGGACGTCGGTAAGCCTTAACCTCCAGGCGCTCCGCATCATCAAGCCGCCACTTTTGGAGAAGGGCGTCCTCGTTGGCAGCAACGTATATGAAAACGTAGAGGAAACGTTCTAAAGAAAGGCGTGAATAAGCCTTGTGAACATGGATGGATGGGTGCGTACTAGTGGCAGTGGGAGGATGGTGTTTGAAGTACCCAATCGGTCTGACCGGATAAGTCCGCGGAGTCTACTGAAAATTGCAGCGTCTGGAGGGAGATCAATGAGCTTGGGTAGACCTCGGGTAGAAACCTCACTCACCACTTTCGTCGTCGTCATCCATGGTCGTGTCTGCAGCACCATAGGGCAGTGTGGAGCAATCCCAGTCTTCCATGCGTGTTGCGACTTCACAAAGTACACTGTCTGCGACCTGAATTAGCATCTAAACGAACGACAAGGTGCCAGACTTACCGATCGCACTGCGCACGACCTTCGGTAGTTTGTCGAGGTCCTGCTGCTCCTCCGTAAACAAGCTATCAAGGCATCCTTCGCCTTCTGTTCGTATTCAGCTAGCTGACTTGCGGCCTGGAGGCGTTGTTTGAAGTAATCTTCGTCGTAGCGATGACCGCCGGGGAGCCGTTGGATCATATAAAACAATTTCTCGATATCAGCGATTTCGTTCTGCATGTGGAGTTTGGGTGAAAGGTTAGGGACCCAATAAAATTGGGCCATTTATACAAGAAAAAACAGGTCAAAGCGTACCAAAGCCGGGACCCAGCGAAGGAAGGCCAAAGCATACGTGGACCAAAGCATACAAGGGCGGTGGTAAGTTAAGTCGTCCAGCAAGTACAAACGTGGCGACGCGAAGTCAGCCAGAGGACGTTGGCCGACGCAAAGTCAAGCACGTTGCCGACGCAAAGTCAAGCTAGATGGAGGGAGAGGGAAGGAGATGAAATCAGTGGCTGTGTTGATGGGACGGAAGTAATGGTCAATGACGCAATGGTCCAAGTGCAATCTCGCGCCAAGTTGAGTAGTGACGCCGACGGGTTTCAATTCCTATACCCAGGTATTCAAATAAACACGTTGAATCTATGATTTTGGGGAGCCCGCAGGATATAAAATAATGGCTGTATTTGTAAACTTTGTATAATACAATCGGTGAATACATTCACTTCAACATGCATCGGCCAAAAGAGACTAGGAAGGGAGGACGAAATAAATCAAGTCAAGAGTTCGCAGTCGACCCAGGAGGTTCAAGGAAAATGAACGTTCCACAATGGTGTCGCCAACCTTCCCGCGATGGGCGCCTAAACGCGTTGCTGACCACTGACAACCCACTACCCTCGGCGGTCCCTCACTCTTCGGCACTATTCGTAGTTTCGAACACCAACTACGAACTTACACTCATCCCTGCCGTTTCGCTCATCTCTCTCGCTCATTTTCTTTCTCCTCCACTCATTGCCTACACTGCTCATTTTCGTGGCGGACGCGTTCCCGGCCACCACCACCAACTCTTTACATCCTCGTTCGATACTGCTCATTTTCGTGGCGGACGCATTCCTGACCACCACCATTTGCTTGACTCCTCCCGCTCTCCTGGCAGCTTGCTCGTCCACCCACTATCTCTTCCCAATCACCATCGCCGACGTGTTCTTCTCTCTACCCGCGCTTCCACACACTGCTTGATGGCCGGTACCACCGCCATGTTCCGACGCTGAGGAGAACTCCGGCGCAAAAAACGCGCCATAGAGAGAATGTGAGTTCCCGATGTCATTTTTTCGTCGTTCTTCATATCCGGTAGTCGCCGACTCGAGCCCCTCGCCCAAATACATGCCCTCCTCGAGCCCGTGTTGTCTCTTACCTTCGCGAAGGACCGGGCACGTCTATTTCACCGCACAACTCCCAGCGCACGCCGTCCGGAAACAGCGCCTCGACCGACTCCCGGACAAGCTCATCGTGAAGTGGGGCGAGAGCTCCTGCCTACCCCGCCGCCAACTACAATACGACGATTGCGCCGTCGGGCGGACTCACATGTGGATTAGCGCATTCCACGTCAAGCGTCGCCTCCTCGCGGGCGAGTCTTCTTTTGCTTTCCTCTCGTGTTCCCGCATCGGCTCACCTGTCTTATTCTCCATCCAGAACGCAATCATTCATCTGCGACTCCTTCACGAAGGTTATAGCCGCGTTCGATTCTCCCAGCCTTGCTCGTGCGGCCACCGCCACCGGAGTACAACTATATGCGTCCCGGCGGCTCCCTCGAAGAGATCGCGGCTATCGCTCGCGAATGTGTAGCACAGATTGGCGAACCCGATCCTTTACAGTGAGTTTGGCTCTCATTTCTTCTTTGATAACCCAATTGTTATTCCCAGACAAAAATTGCGCCCCGCAGGCGAACTGCCGAGTACTCCACCCCTTACAAATACTCTCGTTTTGGACATTGAGCTGCTTTGGCTTTACGTTCTTGTCTCGAGACTTGGTTTCAAGTTTCCATGTAGTATAGTGTAGATTATTATGTGTAGGTCCCAGCGCGACTTCAAGATCTAGGTAATATACTGTAATGTACTGTAGAATATTAGATTGTTGTAGCATATCGAACAAATAAAGGCGAAGAACTCACCGCGATGGAAGAGTCATACTGCACTACTTACAGCAACCTCTTCTCCCAACTGCAAATTTGAGCTGTACTTGACCGTACCGCAATGAGGTCGAGTGAAACGCCGACGTCAACGTCAGGCGCTAGGGCGGCCGCAAAAGTCGGCTCGACGCACAAGTCAGGCCGACGTAGAAGTCAGGCCGACATAAAAATTTCACGTCTAAGCATTCAATAAGCATCGAATATGTCCCACTCATACGACTAGCGACAGTACTCACCTACGGGCGGACACCTTGCAAAGCCAGCGAAAGTCCACGCCCCATAAGAATCTGAGGGGTCATCTGCACTGCGGAGTGCGTCGATGGAATGGAGTTCAACGCCGACGTCAACGTCAGGCGCGCAGAGCCGACGTAAAAGTCAGGCAGACGAGCAACGCATAGTCAGCTCGGAGTTCCATGGGGCGGCCGTGTATCGTTCATCAGCCAGTCTGTGACTCTGGATCGCCAATATCGATTTCTTGAGCCGTTGGACGTCGAAGTGGATGCCTTGGATTGAGTAGACCAAGGGACATGAGGTCGGAGAAGCAAAGATGAGCAAGCACACGTGTCCAAAACACGATCACATGTCTTGATGAAGTTGATGTAAACCTCGCGCCACTACGCTGAGTTCAAGCGTGATTGGTTATATTCAAATCAAAGGCACAGAAACATTTATCGATAAGAAATTCACATTGATGGGAAATAACAGAGGTATATGCTGAAAGCGCTATTGGAGTATCCATACAAGTCACTAGTCTAGTCCGAGTCACTAATCTCGATGACCTCGACAGTCTCGGCAGTAGTCTTGAAACCTCGAATCAGGACCTTGCGTTCCTCATCTTGGCGATAGTGCTGGGAGGGTCCGGTTCAGAAATCGGTCCGAACCTGAACCGAACTGAACCGGACGCCGCGTTCAGGTTCAAGGTCCAGCAAATTGCTGAACCTGAACCGCGAGTTCGGTTCGGCGTTCGGCGGGTGAGAGTCGTGTTCGAACGCCGAACCTGAAAATTGACCAAATAACTGATTTTTAGATGATTTACTCACTTTCTTTGGCCTCGATGTTCTACAAATCATACTTCTCAGTCTCTTACCCGTCGCCCGACACGCCCTAAGATTCCCTCCAATCGAAATTTGAAGCAGCCATGCGGTCTTTTGGTGCAGATATGAATAATGATGGGAGCTGTCAACAGAGTTTGGTGAGCAGAATTCGTTATCAAAGGTGTCTGCACCTCACTATAGAGTCCAAGACACCTTCTCTCTCTTCAATAATGCAGCAGAACCTCGAAATATATATTTTAGGTGAGATTTTACCTCCCCGAGATCCCCGAAATTGTTCGGGTTCGAACGCGTTCGAACGCAAAACCGAACCTGAACCTGCGTTCAGGTTCAAGGTTCGGGTTTTTGGTCGAACCGGACGCGGGTTTCGAGTTCAGGGTTCAGAGAAAGAGGCCCCGAACCCGAACCGAACCGAACTTTCCCAGCACTACTTGGCGATCCCAAAACGTATCCTCTTCTCCATTGCCTCAAAAGCATCAGCCTCCGAAACCTTGGGGCG